>CAUYSK010105868.1:0-39435 GCA_963575035.1 Avahi laniger
GAAATCAATTGGACAACTAAAAATATATAGAAAAAATTAGCTGGGCATAGTGGCGCATGCCTGTAGTCCCAGCTACTCGGGAGGCTGAGGCAGGAGGATCGCTTGAGCCCAGGAGTTTGAGGTTGCTGTGAGCTAGGCTGAAGCCATGGCACTCTGGCCAAGGCAACAGAGTGAGACTGTGTCTCAAAAAAAAAAAGAAAAAAAAGGAATTACTACAAAATGTCACACTCTCTCCTACCTCCCTTCCATTCTATACTCCTTCAGATGTAACCAATTTCACTGGAAATTTTTTTGCAAAGATAAGCTGATAAATATACATTATTTTTCTTTCTTTCACAGATAGAGTTACTATATATGTTCTCTACACTTTAATTTTTCCTTCAATCATATGTCTTGGAACTTATCAATTCATAGAGAACTTCCTCATTCATTTTTGTAGCTCTATAGTACTCCATTCTGTGTATGTACTGCAGTATATTCAACCAGTATCCTAGGCTTCGATACTTAGGTAGTTTCAATATTTTGCCTTTACAAATAATCCTATAATGAATGATATTGTGTGTGTGTGTGTACATATATACATACATTTATATATATATATAAAATTGTTGGAGGTTTATCTTCAAAATAAGTTCATAGTAATGGATTAGAACATCAAATGGGTAAATGTAAATATTATTTTTAACATTTATACAAAATTAACCCAGTCACTTAATATTTTCAAAGTTCTTTTCAAACCTCCATCCTCCATCCTCCATGACCAATTATTATAATTTAAGTGATTATTTAAGTGATTATTATAATTTAATTATAATTTAAGTGATTTTTGATTAATTTCTTATATGTGTATGTTTTTGATGAAAAATAAAATCCAAAGTATTCTACCAAATTCATAAGACCCACTGATAATTTTTTGCTGATGTACAATATCAAGATCTTCACTTCTTTACTGATAATTTTGTTAAATTATAGGACATGTCATAATAATTTAGAAACTTTTCTCTTTTAGGCTTCTAACTTTCATTTTTGGTTTTTATTTGACACTGAAAAATATACTGCATTCCTTTCTTACATAGAAGTAAAAAGAGCATTAAATATATCAAAGATAAAGACAATGTAGCAAATCTGGCAGTCCCAATCATATCTTTAAATGATTGGTATCAAAATGATTTAATAAATTGCAGAGACATTAAGAGTTCATACTAATATATATGACATTTATGTAAAGAACTTTAAACATTCTCTACAGAAAAATTTCCCTTGTTAAACATTATATCTCTACATGTCCATGAAATAAGGAGTTTTTTTAAACAATAAGCTTACATACTGTATCATAATAAAGAAGATAATCTCTCACTTAAAACTCTATTCTTTAGAGAATTCACAATTTTTCCTATATCAGTAAGACTTTGTTTTCCATAACAAGTCTTTTTCAGTGAGAAAATCAAAATATTGATTTATATTCTAGTGAAAGCTCTTTATTCTGCGTAACCTTTCCAGATTATTTTCTTGTTATTGCAACTGTGCCATCAGAACATACTCTTAATGAAACTTGAACTCCAAACTATTGTTTTGTCAGTGTACTGTGTGTAGTTTTACAAATCCATAGTTGGTTGGTTGTGATCAATAAAGTTGAAAAAATATTTCTCTGTATTACCATTGGGTACAGTTTGCACGTGTATTAAGATAGTTGCCGAGTTAGTGATATCTTTGCATTCAAGTTCCTAGCTGTATTTGTTCGGTGATTCCATAAAATGTTGAACTGTGTTGTCACTGAAAATTGGTACTTGAGCTACCTTCTTTGCAGCAGACGCACCTATTGTTTCTAAGCACACACTTTTTTTTTTATTTCAACATATTATGGGGGTACAGATGTTTAGGTTACGTATGTTGCCCTTGCCCCCCATCCCCAAGTCCGAGTTTCAAATATGTCCATCCTTCGGGTGGTGCACATTGCACTCTTTGTCTAAGCACACACTTTTGATGCAGTGTTTCACTAATGTCTCAGCAATTATTTATGGATTTTTAGTCTTTTTAAAAAAAGTCTGTGAAGTGTTTATTGAATATGTATAGTTTCACGTATTACCAACAATTACAGCTAAAAAACAAAATCGAATGTTATGAAAGATAATATTCTGGGTAAAACTTAATGGCCACCTAATCTTCATTTCTTTGAAATTATTTCTTTTTCATTATTTTGTTTAGTGTTATCACTACATTCTAAAAAGGTAAACCTTGTTGTGACCCCCCCAAAAAAATAAAATTTAAAAAAAGAAAATCTGGGAGAATCCAGTAAAGCTTATATTGCTATTGACAAATTAGTCATTAAAAATAAATACACTGTTTTACTACCCTAACTTAGCTAAATGTTAAATTGTAAATTTTAAAAGTAGGCTTAATTATAAATTAAAAAGATTGCACAGATATTTATAAAAATGTATATGCACTTTTTATCCATTTTTGAATTAGTTACCAATTTAATCTTAAAAATATTACATGGCTCTATTATGCATGATTGGCATGTGTGTTTTTTAAAATTTTTATTTTATTGTCATATGAATACCTAACATAAGGTCTACTCTGTAACAATTTTTAAGTGTATGATAAAATATTATTAACTATAGGCACAATGTTGCATAGCAGTTCTTGAGAACTGGTTTTTGTCATATTCTGACTCACCACGTAAGTTCAACATTATGAAGTGAAGCCCTGTTAAATGATATGGGTTCACTGATTCTGTACTTAGATATTACAGCAAAGTTGAAATATTGTTAAAGCTTCTAAATACTTACCCTCCATTTCTGTAGATATCCCATCACAAACTCGTAGCAAACAATGCATGAACTGGCTTGGGTCCACAAACCACATCTTGATATGTGCACCTGGAAACATGTACCAGAATATTTATAGCAGCACATTTTGTAAAAGCAAAAATTGGAAACACCCAAATGTCCATAGATAGAATGGATAAATGCATTGGGGTATATTCATGTGATGATTTACGATAAAGAAGAGAAAGTGAAGTATTTCTGTATCCATTAATGTAGATATAAACACAATGTTTAGTGAAAAAATCAAGTCAGAGAAGAAAGTATTACAGTAATTATTTAAAGACCCAAAAGAGAAACACGTAAACAGGACATTGTTATTAATTTATAGATATTGGTAAAACTCAGAGAAACGCAAGGAATTATTATCACAAGAAAGAAATTAAGTCTGAGTGGAGAGTAATCAAGAAAAGGTACCAAGGGCCCTTCAAAGTTACTGTTCACGTTCTACTTTATAAATTAGGTACTAGGTACATGCATATTTATTTCATTCTCATTATTAAACTGAACATATATTAATTGTTCATTATTAACTGAACATATATTAAATTAGGTACTAGGTACATGCATATTTATTTCATTCTCATTATTAAACTGAACATATATTAATTGTTCTTTTGCATATATCATATGTTTTATAATAAAATTACTAAAATTAAAAATAGGCAAGAGTTAAAAAAATAAGACTTTTGAAAAATCTATAAAAATATGTAAATATTAGGAAGACATTCTTAGATGCGAAGACACAAAATTATAAAGTTGTGAGACCACATGAATATGTACATTTGATCCAAAAATAACAAAGTAAATAATAACAGAAAAAATAACAAAGTAAACCAAATTTAAAAATTAACATCTATAAATATTTCCTAAGACCTGAAATAGACAGGTGATCATTATTCTACACTGAGTTTCAATATAGGGATTTGATCATGACAACATAAAAACCTGGTTTTTAAGTTGTTCTGGGATTAAAAAAAAAAGATAACAAAATGTCCACATTCAGTGAGTTGTCCAGAGCCATTGCAGAAGTAATGCTCAGATGACTGTGACTAGAAGTCGTGACCAGAACACAGGAGTGCTGACTGAGTCTCCGCTATGTACTGATTGCCTGATTTGAACGTTTGTGTCCCTCAAAATTCGTATGTTGAAATCCTAACCCCCAAAATGATGGTATTAGGAGGGTGGGGCCTTTAAGAGGTGATTAGGTCATGAGGGCTCCACCCTTATGAATGGCATTAGTTCGTTATAACAGAGGCCCTAGAGATCTAGGTAGTCCTAGATCTTCAACAGCATGAGACTACCCGGGGGAGACACCATTAAGGATCTAGACAAGGCCTTCCCCAGACACTGATTCTGTACTTTGATCTTGGACTTCCCAGCTCCCAGTGTGTGACACTTTGTTATAGTGGCCCTAACTAAGTTATAACATCTGAATTATTGAAGTAATATGAGAAAATGTATATTAAAAGTGTAATGTTACACATTAGTAGACAAAAATTATTTATCTTAGCCTCACTCTAATGAAGTATTCTATGAAATGAGAGCATTTGCTGGCTTACTTTTGAAAATGAGAATGTATAGCGTACATAACATGTCATCTGATTTTTTTCACCTATGTATGATGAACATTCACCAATGTCAATCTTTCTTTGTAGTTGTAATAAATAAATCGAATAAGTTATAATTCATTTTATATTTATCATTAGACAAAATGAAAGTTTAAAAGTCATACCCCTCCATATACCCCTCAAAAAGTTAGAAACCATAAGAATGAATGAATAAAGGTGACTTGCAATACTGGATATTAATTGAATTCTAAAATTATAATTATTAAAGCTGTATGATTCTGGTTTGAGAAATGAAGACTAGAGTAATGTAACAATAGAAAAACTCTGAAACAGACTCTAATGGTTATAAATTTCTAATAAATGATTATATGATATAAATATGAATACATACTTAGAATGTAAGTTATTATAATACACTTATGAGGAAACTGTCCAATAAATACTGCTGGTTCCTATTTGGAATATTCATTTGGAATGAAAAATTATGAGTGAAATATAAAGAAAATTAAGAAAAAACACCAAAAAAGAAAGCTATCTATCTGAGCTTTGATAAAGAAAATTTTCTGAATATAAACGCAATACAAGAAATTGTAAGAGAAAGTAATGATAGCTTTGATAGAATATAAATATTTTAAAAGCTATATAGGAATATGTCATAAGTGTACACCAAAAAAAAAAAACCTATGGACATTATTTTCTGTAAGTATTACAAACATAGGTTTGACTCCCTAACATACGGAAGACTCCATAAATTAAGAAGAAAAGTCTCAAACTTCGTTTAAAATGACAAATTAACTCAAGTAAAGTAATTTCATTAAAAACTCATTTCCTGGTGTGTTAGGATGAAGATTATGCTGCTGTAACTAAATGGCTCCAAAGAGTTATTTAAATAAAATAGAAGTTTATTTCTTTCTCACATAATGACCCCAAAGTCTCTGGTCTAAGTTAGATGGTATTTGTGCTCCACATTTTTATTTGGGGACTCGGAACTGCTTTTATATTTTTTTTCCTGTGCCCCAGAGCACAGTTGGCATTTTGTTTCCTGTAAAAGTCCAGATAGAACTATTGTAGAATTTGGGGGCTGTGTGGTTTCTGTCACAATTACTCAACTCTGCAATTGTTGAGTAAAAGTAGCTGTAGACAACACATAAACAAATGAGTGTGGCTGTGGTCCAATAAACTTTTTTTAAAATTTATTTTTAATTCACAAGTAAAAAATTATATATTTTTATGGTATACAACATAATATTTTGATTATTAGCTAAATCAAGCTACTTCACATGTATATTACTTCACATTTATCATTTTTTTTTTGTAGTGAGAACACATAAAATCTACTCTCAGCAATTTTCAAGTATATAACATATTGCTAGTATCTCTAATTACCTTGATGTACGATAGATCTCTTGAACTTATTCCTCCAGCCTAACTAAAATTTTGTGACCTTTGACCAACTTCCCCTCTGTCCTCTCCCCTGACTAACCCAGCGCATGATAACCACTATTTTACTCTCTGTTTTTATGAGTTCAACATTTTTAGATTCCACATATAAATGAGATCTTGTGGTGTTTATCTTTCTGTGCCTGACTTATTTCACTTAACATAATGTTCTCTAGTTCCATTTATGTTATTGCAAATGACAGGATTTCATTTTTTATGGCTGAATTATATTCCATTATGTATATGTATCATATTTTCTTTATCCATTCATCCATTGATGGTCACTTAATTTGATTCCAAATCTTAGCTATTGTGAATAGCACTGCAATAAACATGGGTGTGCAGATATCTTTTTGATATGCTGATTTCCTTTCTTTGGGATATATGCCAAGCAGTGGGATTGCAGAATTGTATGGCAGTTCCATTTTTAGTGTTTTGAGGAACCTCCATACTGTTTTCCATAATGACTGTACTAATTTACATTCCCACCAACAGTGTACAAGGGTCCTTTTTCTCCATATCCTCTGCAACACTTACTATCTTTTGTCTTGCTGTTATTGATAATAGCCATTCTGACAGGTGTAAGGTGATATCTCATTGTGGTTTTAATTTTCATTTTCCTGATGAGTAGTGATATGGTTTGAATGTGCCCCCACAAAGCTCATGTGTTGGAAACTTAATCCTCAATGTAACAATGTTGACAGGTGGAACCTCTAAGAGGCTATTAGGTCATGAAGCCTCTGCCTTCATGAATGGATTAATTTCACTCTTACGGGAATGGGTTTATCATCCTCAGAGTGGGTTTGTTAGAAAAGTTTGAGTCTGGCCCTCTCTTGCTCTCTCTTGCATAGTCTCTTGTCCTTCCACCCTTTGTTATAGGTGACACAGCAAGAACGCCCTGGCCAGATGCAAGTGCCTTGATATTGGACTTTCTAGTCTCCAGCATTGGGAGAGATAAATTCCTTTTCTTTATAAATTACCCAGTCTGTGCTAGTCTGTTATAGTGACACAAAATGGACTAAGACAACTAGTGATACCTGTTGGCCAAATGTATGTCTTTTTTTGAGAAATGGCTGTTTTGGTCCTTTGCCCATTTTTTAATTGGGTTGCTTTTTTGCTTTTGAATTGAGTTCCTTGTGTATTTTGGATATTAACCCCTTATCAGATGTATGATTTCCAAATATTTTCTCCCATTCTTTAGGTTATTTCTTTACTCTGTTGGTTGTATCCTTGACTATGTTGAAGCTTTTTAGTTTGATATAATCCCATTTGTCCATTTTTGCTTTTGTTACTTTTGCTTTTAGAATCATATCCCAAAAAATCATTGCCCACACCAATGTCATAGAGCTTTTTCCCTATGTTTTCTTCCAGTCTTTTTACAGTTTTAGGTCTTACATTTAAGTCTTTAATCCATGTTGAGTTGATTTTTGTATATGATGTAACATCAGGGTCCAATTTCATTTTTCTGCATGTAGATATCCAATTTTCCCAGCACCATTTATTGAAGAAACTGTCCTTTCCTCATTGTGTCTTCTTAACACCTTTGTTGAAAATCAATTGATCCTAAATGTGTTGATTTCGTACTGGATTTTCTATTCTATTATATTGGTCTATGTGTTTGTTTTTATGCCAGTGCCATGCCATTTTGATTACTGTAGCTTTGTAGTAGATTTTAAAATCAGGTTCTGTGATACCTCCAGCTTTGTTGCTTTTCCAATGAAAGTTTATTCACAAAAAGGGGAAACTTTGTAGTTTTATGACCTTCCCCCCCTAGGGCCTTGTCTTGTTTTGCTGAATTGAAGCCTAATTGCAGGCATATCTGTATTCCAGCTTGTAGGAAGGAGTGAGCATGGAGGACTTCTTCCATGACATCTGAAAGGCCTGGCATATCTGATCATATTCCACTGATGAAAACTTAGTTCCACAGTTACACTGAGCTGCAAGGGTGGGTGGGAATGTGGTCTCCAGTTCTGAAATGCCTAATTACAAATCTTTTTCTGTGGAAGGAGGGAGAACAAAACTGGTATCAAATAAATTAAAAATAACTTTATAATTTTATAATAAATGATATAAATAAACATTGCCAAAAAACAAAAATTATAATATCCAGTGTTGGCATTGTACCATTACTGGTGATTACAGTAGTAATATTTACAATGATAAATAATTGTTGCAATATTAATATGGTTCAAACATCATGGTAAGTGATTTATATACTTTATTTATCTCCTTTATCCCTAACACAACCCCAAGAACTGGATATGCTTATTGTGACCACTTTCCAAATGAATATTTCAGTTTTTAAAGACTAACATATGCAATTAATAAGTGTTTGAGCCATGATTCCGACCCAAGCATTCCTGCTGTAAGGCCTATGCACTTCTCTAGTGGATAATTCAAATAAGAACACTTTTGTGCAGAGTGGATATGTTTGTTTTTCCACTTGAATGAAGGATTGTTGAAAGCACATCCTAATATCATTCATTTTGGTTCTTAAGCATTTTGCCTGGTCTATATTTTGCTGTCAATGGATATGTTTAGAATAAATTAATGAGGAAATAAATGATTATATAAATTTAATTTTAAGAGATTAAGTGATTGCTAAAGTTCACCTAGAGAATAACAATAATGGCAGGCCTTCTCAACTTCAGTTTGCTTTTTCTTTTCTTTTCTTTTTTTTTTTTTGAGACAAGGTCTTACTCTGTCATCCCAGCTAGAATACAGTGGCATCAGCATAGCTCACTGCAACCTCAACCTCCTGGGTGCAAGTGATCCTCTTGCCTTAGCCTCCTGAAGTGCTAGGATTACAGATGTGAGCCACCACCCTCAACTTCAGCTTTCTATTTCCTACCCCAGGCTGGTCTGATATCTACAACCAGACTCCTTGTTTCAGGGCTGTAGGGTTGTGTCTGTGTTGTTCCTTGCTAGAAGCAGGATAGCACAAAGACTAATATTATAATAATAACATTGATTTGGGCCTCTTGAGATTAGGTCTTAGATCTGCTTCCATCATGGGCAAGTTATTTTATATCTTTGATACTAATGTTTTTTGCTTTGTTTTATAAAATGAGAAAAATAATATATATCACACAGGGTTGCTGTTATGGACTGAATGTACATGCCTCTCCCAAGTTCCTATGTTAAAGCCCTAACACCCAGTATGATAGTATCTGGAGATGAGATATATAGGAGGTATAGGATTCTGCTAGATGTTAAGGGTTGAGCCCTCATTTTGGGGTCTCTGTCTCTGTCTCCTTCGCTCTCTGCCTTCACACACATACAGAGAAAAGGACATATGAGGACATAGGGAGAAGGTGGGCATCAGCAAGCCATGGAAGAAAGTCCTCAGCAGAACTCACCCCGCTAATCCCCTGACCTCAGACATTTAGCCTCCAGATCTGTGAGAAATAAATTTCTGTCTTTTAAGCAACTCAGTCTATGGTATTTTGTTAAAGTAGCCCAAGCTAACTAAGACAGGTGGTACTGAAGTTTAAGTAAGATAAACATATAGTGTTTAGTATGTTTTCTAGTAAATCATAAGAACTCAATACCTGCAATTCTTATTATCCTGGGCATCTAATGGACTGCCTGGCACATAGTAGGCCCCCACTAATAGTGAGCACACAGTAGGCCACTTATTTCCTTTCTACCTCATCTCCAACTGCTTACCACCCTCTTGCTCTCCAACCACATTGGCCTGTTTGAAGTTTCCAGAAGACACAGAGATTGTTGCTGCATCAGTATTGAACTTGCTGTGTTCTCCACAGAAGCTTTCTTCTCCCTAGTTATTTGCTCAAGTCTCTTCTTAAATGTCAGGTGATCTCGTAGAGGTCTTCTCTAAGCAACCTATCAGAAGTAGCCCTGATTGCACTATCACCTCATCACGCTTCATTTATCTTCATTTAACTTAGCAGTCACTGACATTTTTGATATATGTTTAATTATTTTCATAGTGCTCCCCTTGCTCACAAGAATAAGGCCCATGAGGGCAGAAACTATCACCCGTGTCAAGAACAATACCCAGCAGATAGCATCATTAAACCTATTTTTGACTGACTGGATGAAAAGAATTGTATAAGAAAATGCTGCTAATATGAATCAAACTACATAGAAACGTGTTTATATGTGTATCACCATAAATGTTGGTATTTTTGAAGGAATAGTTGAATTTATATATAAAAAATGAGATATAGGTTTTGGGTCTCTCCTTTCCTATTGCTTTCACATCTATCCCTATTGTGTAAGTAACACATTCCTTAAATGCATTTTTCTATCCCATCAAAAATCACACAAATAAGTCACATTTCAAATTAAGGATATCAACCTTCAAAGCAATAGCACATTAACTGTAAGTTTTTGGAGACAGACTTCCTGAGAAATTAATACCAGACTACTATATTCTTTTAGAGAAAACACAATGTAGTTTCTGAAACATAAAATTTATGAAATTTTTTCTTAATCTAAATGGAACTATATTCCATATAGTTCTTCTAATTGTCTTTATCCAGAGAAATTGTATTTTTATTTAATCATATTGCTTTTAGATGGATAGGAAGTGATTAATAATTAAAAATTAAGTTTCATAAAATGTTGGCATCCCCTTTAGTTATGCACATATCCAACAATGATAATCAATGAAGTGAGTAATGTTTGGTAATTTATGCTTCAGAGAACAATTAAATCAATTGCTACAACCTGGTGTTTCCTGTTATGCATAGACTCGGAGAACTACAATTTTCTGGATAATTCAACTTAAAGTAAAGCAAAATGAAATGTGGGAGTAGTTAAATAAAATGTTCTGGTGTTAACATTTACCTTGATAACTTATTTCAGTACTATGTTTGATTTTACAGACACATCTGTATCAGTGAATTAATAAAATATGGTAACTCTGCAAAAGCTCATGAAGTGATAATTGTCTCTGTATTTTCCAGTACGATGTTAAAATAACCATGGTGCCCTGTGAACATAATTTCTTCTAAGAAGTTACTTTTGCTACTTTTAAAATAGTAGCAGTTGCAATGTTTGCATACTTTCTGTGGAGAGACTGATTTGATCTCATCTCTTGCTCTCATTAAAAAACAAAACAAAATAGTCTTAATTGAATAAATTAATGGAATTATTATTTTTTCTATGGAATTAAGTATTCTAAGTCAGAAATGGTTGTATGTTGTTTTCCATCTTATGAATATAATTGACTCAAAGGTTATGAAAAGTGTTAGGTCTGTCTGGATGTTCCCTGGTCCCTGGTTCCCAGTGTCAAGAATAATTACTCAAGTTGAGCTGATGATGCAGTGATCACAGATGCAGGGCAATTTCACACAGTTTACTACAGGAAAAAGAATGAAGCCATAAGAAGTGAAAGTGAAGAAGCGAGCTACACAAAATGACACAAAGTGAAAATACATCTCAGAGAGAGAGAGGAATGAACGAGTCAGGCTCCATGAGTGGAGAAAGACGCTGAAGTCTGAGCACACCCTGTCTTTTATATGCTCACTAGTTTGTCCTGCCTTTCTCCTGGCAGGATTGGTTGCTGTTTCCTGCCTTTCGGGTGATTGACAGGTTGGGGTTATATAACAGGTTAGGTTATATAACAGTTTCCTTTCTACACATGGGTTTTACCAGGATAATGACTCCAAGGTTAAAGGTCACTAGGAGCTCCTTATGGTGTATGTCCCACCAGGAAACAGTTCCTAGCAGCAATGTGGTTCCTAGCTACAATTTGGTTCCTGCTCTCCAGGCTTAGCCACTTCCTTGCCACCTCTTTACCCTCTGCCAGACCTAACAAGAAGTGTAAAATACGCTTACCTGGGTATAGCTGCAGACTTCTTTGTTCAGAAGTACACAGAATTTTATAAACCTGTCCAGAGCCTCATGTATCTAGTAAGGCTAATTTTCTACATGTCTGAGATCTTATTCTCTGTATAAGATTTAATTGGTTTATTTGAAGTTCAACATGATATTTGCATTTTTACTGAAGAAATAAACAGAAAAGCAGAGGCTTAATCTCAAATGCATTGAGTACCTACTCAGAATGAAAATAAAAGTATTTGAAGGTGGTATGGGGCCTGAGATATAACACAATTCAAGAAGAGATTTATGGGACTATTACAAGCATTTCATGATTTATATATTTGAGATATTGTTTTAGAAAATCCCTTTTCTATTTCCCTGAGAGCACAGTCCTCCGAAAAGTATGACTTTTTCTGTGTTATTGGATTGCTTAGTTTTCATTTCAAGTTTATATTTAATATTGTATCTTGTCTGGGCCATATTTAGGTACATATTCTTTTATGTTAAAATGGGACATAAAGAATAGACTCAGAAATATTTCCTTACAAAGTGTAAAAATGATAGTTTTTCTGGCATGGTAACCCAAATCTATTCCTAGTCTTCAGAAAATGATAAAATTTACATTTTATATATAATAAAAAGCACAAAAGGAATATTTTAATTAATTAATTTGGTTAAATATTTACCAAGTCTCTAAAATATCCAGAACAGATCCATTGACTAATTAATTAATTCAGCCATTTACCAAGCGTCTAAAGTATTCAGAACAGATTCTAAGGTTTCATATTATAGTCATGGATAGTTCTGCAGTCCAGGTGTAAAGAGAACCCATGTGCATTGGTTTTCATAATAAAGAACCACATCTCTTACATGCTACATAATCAAAGAGAAAATGAGAAGATGAGGATGCCTATTATCACCCTGGTATCTTGTTCCTTATTTTACATAATCAGGTAGTGCCTTACTTGTCAGATGGCTTTATAAGATCCTCTGCCTTGGCCTTAAGATAAAAGAGAAGGTGGTATCCACTGTGTCTATATATTAATACTTTATATCTAATCCTTTCTGTACCTCTGAGATAAATCTTTTTTAGCACCATTATTTAAATAAACAAACTGAAATTGTCCAGAATGAGATAGCAAGTAATAAAGGTGGAATTAGTACCTGACTCTAATGCCATTCCCCTAGATTTTAGTATGAATTATTTGAGTAAAGAGGTAATTTCTTAGAGAGGTTGAAATTTCCTTGGGCCCTGACATATTGCATTGAATCTAATAGGTGGATCTTTTGTTGTTTGCTATAGAGAATAATTCTGAAAATGTCTGTGCAATATCTAGGGTGGAGATGGGGGTTAGTGGGGGTGGTGACTGTTTAGGTCTGTCTCTACAAAGGGATATTTTCCCATAAGAACATTACCATAAAGTAGAGTGAAAGCCTTACTGGACACAAGGATATATATGTGTGTGTATATTACATATGTATACATACACATATATATTGTTAGGAGTGAGATGATGGCCCTTTTCCCATGGAGTATAAATTAAAGAAAGATGGTAATTCTGAGGAAAATATAATGAATAATTCAGTTATATCTTAAGACTAGCCTGTTCACTGGTAGGTGGTTAGGATTAGACATATAAATTTAAGAAGTAATACTAAAAGTACCTTTGCACATAAAATCACTGTGTCTGTAGGTAAATAAGGCAGTGTTATAGACCAAGTCTTGGATTAAGGTTTGGAGCAAAACATAAAACCCAACTAAGGAAGATGGGGAAGAAAGAAAATAATCAGAAGAAAGGAGATTATAGTTCGTTTATATTTAATGATCTTAACTTTATCCACTTATCATGAGAAACAGTCATCAAAACAAGGAAAACCCTGAGAACAGAGAGACGATCAGACTGATTTTCAAAGACTTCATTTTCTCGAAGAAAGCAAGGGTCAAATTTTCATATTTACTCAAACAACAATAATAACAAACAAAAACCTATTTTGTCTTTGACCATTCAAAAAAGGAAATGCAAAAATGCCTCCACTATCCTGTAAACTCCTTGATGACAAGAATTGTGTGTTCTTAATTTCTTTGTTTCCTGAATGCGTGGTACGTTGGTGCATTTATTGAGTTGAATTTCCACCCTTGTGGGAAGAAGCAATAAACTCCACTTACAGGTTGACATTCAAGGGCATAGTTCATGTTGCTTCAACATTGTAACTGGGTCAAAGATAAGAACACAGTTTTCATCTCACGTATGCTTTTTAAATCAAAAGTGAAAACTAAAGAGAATAATGATAATTCCTCTTGCTCTATTTTATGTTTCTAATGACTTTTGATATTTTAACTATTACTTAATGGATATGATATTAATGAAAACATGCTGATTATTCTTAGCAATGAATATTATTAAGAGTTGGTAATGGTCTTCATCTCAGATGATAGAGATTATGAAAAAAGATATTATAATAAAATAATATAAAATATTTGGTATTTAAATTTTTTTACATTCACTTTTTATTCACTTACAATGACCACATTCATTCAGCAAATGTCTCTATCTATCTATCTATCTTTTTATCTTCCGTCTGTCCATCATCTTTCTCATCATCTTCTAGGCAGAGTGGGATTATGTAAAGAGATGTAGTTCCTATTCTCTGGTAGGAGAGAATTTTCTATTAGCTGGGTTAATAACGCATTTATAAAACTGAATAGAAGGCAGGCTAAATAATAATACCCAGTGTGTCTACTAGCCGTATATGACTACATCCTTAGTCAGCATAATATTCATAAAGGGTTATGAATTTTTAGGAAGAAGAGATCACTGTGACCTGTCAGGATATGAAGCCTAACGTATGTGCAGAATTTTAAACTTGTGCCTGAATTTTTCTCATTAGATAGGAAAAAAAAAAAACCCTCTGATTTCTCTGTGCTAAGCAAATAAAGTATATAAAATATGACCAGTAAATCAATAGGAATATGAAAAAAATTGATTTTTGGAGTGATAAAATTCTGGGTAATAAAAGATTTCTTCTGGTCTTGATGTCATAAGTCTTGACTTCATACTGGCTTGTGTAGTAGTGTTTATAAATGACCTGTGTACTTTGACTTCATATGAGCAAAGAGAAGTAAACTCTGCTATATCCTCATTTGAAATCCAGGAACTAACTCATATATATTTTCATTCCAGAATTGTTTGTTCATTTCCGCATTTAGTCATATCCACGTTTATCCTAACTTCCCATCCGTTGACTCGTTCCAAACACTGATGATGTTGGTAGCACCGACAGGCACTTGTCTTCAGAATGCTAGAGGTCTAGAAAAGCTCCCCAGGATTGTGCTCAGAGTCCAAAACAGTTGTTTTTCAAATAATGTAAGTTGTGTCTTAAAGTAATTCACATACCAATGAAAAACCATACACTGTAGAATAGAGGGAGTTATGTGTAAATCATTTTTCTTTAGTCACAGTTTATACTTTTTAGAATGATCATGGTTTTCCATGAGAATTTACCTTCCTGTGAGATTTCATGGATACTAATTAATTCCTGTCATACTACGATCCTGTATACAGAAAGCTTACACAGCTTTCTGGAGAAAAAAACAAAAACTCTTTAAATACAGTGTAGACAAAGAGTTTCTGAAAATGACTAGTAGCTAAGTTGTTTGAAAGAATTAATATAGTTCCCTTACAGGTCTAATTAATGAGGACTGTACCAATCCCTACATTGAAAAAATGGATGTGATTTTCAGTTCTATTTCAGGTCTATTTATGTGGGAAGACTGTGGTGAGAGAAAATACTCAGTTTTAATTCAGTTTACCATTTAATCTATAAATGCAAACCATGTTAAAGGATGCTTGGAAAAACAAAATAAACTTGAAAGCCAACATTAACCCCCCAAACTAGCTGAAGGTGCTCAAAAGACAATAAGGGTAAAATTTCATTATACAGACTTCAAGTGGATTTTCTAAAAAAATATATAGCCTTTCCGACTAAAATGATGAATGCCGTTCTGATTCTAATTGACAAGTGATATATATAAAAGAGTTCTTGCCTTCATTCTTATCAAAACTATGGGGATTTCCAATGATAGGACAATATTATGTGGGTGGAAACTTCTCAGAAGGATAGAGGACTTATCAGTATTTACTTAGGTTCTATTACATTCAGAGCCATAAAAGCAACTACACTCATAAATTTATAGACAGTCAAGGATATTGCCTCTTCCCCAAAGAGGCTAGATATTAAAGGAGTGGAGTGAAGGAGCTCGAATCATGAAGTGGTTTCAATATTGGAGCAGTTTTCCTCCTTCATATTTCAACTTGTAGCCAATATGTTATGAAGAATCACTGGCTATCTGACTTTGAGGGTTTGGAAGTGAAAAGCAGTCTTCACCATTTTTTCTTATAAGTCTTATTTTATTTTTCCTCTATAATTAGTACTTAATAATATCTACCCTTTAGTGATATCTGCCTCTTACTGTAGGTTAACGATCATCACACTTCTTCAAATAGGTATTTTTATCATTTCAGCTTTGCCGATAAAGAAACAGAGGTTTATGGAAGTTAAGAATCTTGTCCAAAATCACAACAGCAGAGACAAGACTTAAGCCTAGGTCCCTCTTAGTTTCCTATTTCTGCTGTAACAAATTGCCATAAATGCTCTTGAAACAACATCAATTTATTATTTTATAGCTCTGGAGGTCAGAAGTCCAAAAGAAGTCTTAGTAGGCTAAAACTAAGGTGTCAGCAGGGCTCATTCCTCTGGAGACTATGAGAGAGAATCTTTGCCTTTTACAGGGTCTTTCTCCATTCCTTGGCCCCTTCTTCCATTTTCCATCTTCAAAGTCAACGGTTTGGTCACTCCGACCTCTGTTATTACATCTTCTTCCCCTACTCTCTGCCTCTCTGTTCCATCTTTTAAGGACCTTTGTGATTACATTAGGCCCACTTGGATAATCCATGATAGTTTCTTTGAGATCCTTCATTACATCTGCAAAATCTCTTTTGACATGTAAGGTAACATATTCACAGCTTTCAGGCTCATTAGGACATTGGGAGGCTATTATTCTGCCTAGCACAGAAGCCAAAGAAGATCTGGGTAAGCATAGTGTAGTTGAGCATATCCAGCAGTTCCTCTTTATCCGCAGGACAAATGTTCCCAGACCTCCAGTGGATGTCTGAAATCACGAATCATACAGAACCCTATCTATACTCTGTTTTTTCCTATACACACATACCTAGGATAAAGTTTAAGTTATAAATTGGGCAAAGTAAGAGATTAACAATACAAAATAATAAAATACAACAATTATAATGATATAGTGTAATGAAAGTTATGTGAATGTGGTCTTTGTCTCTCTCAAAATATCTTGTACTGTTTTGACCTTTCTTTTTCTTCTTCTTTGGCATATCCAAAGTGCCAGCATCACTACTCTTGCACTTTGGGGCTATTAGTAAGTAAAATAAAGGTTACTTGAACACAAGCACTGTGATACCAGCATAGTTGATCTGATAACCGAGAGGGTTACTAAGTGATTAATGGACACAGTGTGGAGATGATGGATGAGAGGATGTTTCACATCCCAGGTGGGAGGAAGCAGGAAGGTGTGAGATTTTATCATACTTTTCACAATGGCACCCAATTCGAAACTTACAAATTATTTCTGGAATTTTCCATTTACTATTTTCAGACTGCAGTTGACCACGGGTTACTGAAACCCTGGAAAATGAAACTGTGGATAAAGGAGAATCACTGTGTTTTAATATTAATGTTTAGGTATTATAATTTAGTAGACCAAAAATATAATCACTGAGATTAATGGTCACAGAAATGATTATAGTAGTATAATATAATATAAGCAGCTTTGAATCCAGAAAAATTCTTGCTCCGTCATTTACTAACTATAATCTCAGATAAATCTATTAGTGCCATCACTTTAGGGTTGATGTGGGAACAAACTACCATGAATTTTATTCCTCAGAACAAATGCAAATATATTTAAACATTTAGTTGCTTGTTCATTCTTCTTCATTTTTAGAAAATGAGAAAGTTAGAAAAAGCAGAAAAAAGTAATACAGTACTCAAATGTTGTAAGTAATATCCAATAATTAAATAATAATTAAAATTGCAAAAACAGTTTACTTTCTAAATGTTAAACATTTCGTAGGTCTTATTTTTATTTAACAAATATTCTGCTGCTCAATATTCCTTTTCTTTTTTCTCTTTTGGTATTGTATGTCTGCCTTTTTTTTTTCTATAATGTCTCATACATTTAGGCATTTGAATTAATTTGTTAGTCTGATTATTGCTTCTTCTCATTCCATTTTATGTACTTAATGTTTTAAGATATAGTTTTCTTTATTGTTTTTTGCTAGTATAAGTGTACAACTAGTAGTTTTATGGGAAATGAATTTAGCATCAGCCTTTTAAAAATCATATTTTAAAATAAATCACAGTCTCATATTATAAGAAAGTTATGGTGCAAAGTATGATCTCTGTCTCATCTTTCCCTCACTCTGATCTCATTCTCAGAAGAAACTCCTGTTAATCTGTAATTCTTTTTCTTTGGGAGGTTACTGTGTAATTCTTGATCACATGCATGTCAATATTAAAACAGTGTCATTGATTCCTGATATGAAAGTCCAGGATCTGCCCCACCTTACCTCATCTTTCCCTGCTCTTCCTTTTAATATTTGACATTTATATTTTTAGTTTTGTTCTTCTATTGATTACTTTTACAACTTAAAATAATATAAAGTTTCATTTCTTTTTTTCAACAGAGACTATATTCTTTACTTTCTAAGGTAAGGTATTAATGCTCCTACTCATTTGCTCAACTTTTTGTTTCTCTGGTGGCTTATTTTTGTCAGCTAACCTCTTATATTGTCAAGCTTGTTTATACTTCCATTTTTTATATTACCATTACCAATTCCTTTTAAAAAATTATGTTGCCTCTAAAGTTGAAGATGTATAAACAATGTTGTCACTCCCAAATATTGTTCAAGGGTGCTATATTCTGTTATGGGTTCACTCTCAGGAAAACTATACATGCATTGGAAAAAGTTCACTGTGTTCAAATAGATTCTCTCCTTTTTTTTGTTTTGCTTTGTTTTGTTTTAACTCAATTGTTTGAAATCATTTCAAATTTATATTTGCTTTAAATTGATATTTGCTTTATATAAAACCAATCCAAACTTTTTTATCTGCTTTATTTGGTCTTGACATTTTCAAACAGATTTATTTTTATCTTGAAATTTCAAATTTGTCTTTGTTTCCTAAACTAAATTTGCCTTTACCTTATCCTCAATTTTTTATACCCCCGAAGTCTTAAATTGTCTCACATTTTTTCCCTCTGAAAATTTCCCTTGGGGATCCCTCTATATTTTTCCTGCTTCAATCAGAATCCATAGCCTCTTTAGTCCTGCTGTGCAACTGCCATTCTACAGATCCCTTCATTCTGTTTCTTAGATAAGATCCTTAGTTTCTTTGATTCCATGTAATTCTATCTATTTATTACTGCTTTAATTTTCTGAATCCATCAGATTGTATATTAGTAATTTGAGATATTTATTAGCCATTGGTTTTTCTTCCACCCATGACTACTCTCCAGCTCCTCCTCTTTCAATCATGGGAGATAAGGCCGCTCTTGTGCCGGAAGGTGTGTTTGGGAAAATACCAGGGAACAAATATTCTAGACTCATGACTGCTAGGTTCAAAAGGTATCATCAAAGTGCAGGGGGGGATTCATTAATAGGGTGGAAATAAAAAGCACAAGAGAACATGTTGGGAAAGGAAAAGGAATGAGGTATGGTATAAGTGTGATAAACCTTGTCTCCCTAATCCTTGCCTGGTTTAGGATAGAATAGAGGCACAGCAGAGTCTCACAGAGTCTTGTTGAATTTCCCAAGGTATCTGTGACTAGAGGCGGTAGTCACCTTGTCTGAACTAACTGGAACTCTGGAGTTTGATTGACTTTCAAAGATGACAATAAGCAGTAATATTGTATCATGAGAGCATACAGATAGTGTCATATAGGATCTATAGAATCATAGGATGATTAGGATCATCATATAGGATCATATAGAATCTAAGAGTTAGAAATGAAAACCAGAAAGTGAAAAAAAAGCTGGAAAAGAAGAAATCATCAAAGGAAAAAAACTAGAAAATATCCCAGACTAAAGGACATAGTTTCAAAATTCAACTTTCTCTAACTCAAGCCTTTATTCACTTACTCCCCTGCTAACCCTTTCTGAAACCTTCATTCTATTAGAAACAAAGATGATGTTGTTCCCCAGGGAAAGCTCCTTCCTGGGTTTTTGTCTTTTTTTCAACACTTAAAATTCTGCAGAGGTGACTTAGAAATTTCTCAAGAACCCTGCTTTAACCTGCATCTCTCAGTTTATGTTCATTTTATGAATTGGAAATCAATACAAGATATATTATTTAAAGTGTTCCAATGCTAAAAAAAATTCAAAGTGTCACTCTTTCATCCTTTCCCTATATAATTTACTCATTAGCAATTTACTCCCTAATATGAGAACCCTGTTATCACTTTCCTATCATCTAGAAAGTAAGTTAAGACAAATGGATTAGATTTTATAGGCAATTACACTCTTGAGAAAAAAACAAAAATAACTCTCTTTCCTTTACTCTGAGGTAAAGAAAAAGCTTTATTAGTCAGCTATTGCTGCAATAATGCTGCATAACAAAAAAGACAAAACTTTCAGTGGCTTATTGACATTTTAGTTATTTTTATGCTCACAGGGCTGTAATCTAAATGATCTACACTACAGGCTTCTGATTAGGTTTCAGGTCTGAGGTGCAGACTGAAAGAGCAATAGAGACGTTTACAGGTTTTTTTTGTGGTTTGTTACAATTTTTTTTGCATGCACAGGAGAGCAAGCCAAACTATTAAAGCAATTACATCATGTTCACTAACATTCCATTAGTCAAAACAGTTCCATGGCCAAGTCCAACATTAGTAGGATGGAGACACATACTCCACCCACAGTGGGAGGCACTGTAAAATTACATAAAATCTGGGGTGTGGATGCAAAGTCCTAGTACTAGGAACTGAATAATTGGGACAACAACACAATCTACATCAGTAAGAAAGTATATGAATATAAAGTTGAATATTCTTGGTACATATGATTTTTTGATTGTTTGCTTTTCCATTATCTGAAACTTCCTCAAATGTTTTTGTAAAGAGTTTTACTTAGTAGATTAAAAAGGTTACTCATTTACGTGCTTGTGTCTTATGATTAGTTACTTTACTGTAGTGGTGACGGAAATCAGAGAGGAAAAAGCCTCAGACTCTCTTCTGAGTGTCAGGCCTGTGTTTGGAACATTCTAATGAATTTTCCACAGGCACCTTATTCTCAGGATGCACCAGTAATTTCATTAATTCTTTGTTTACCCTAAACCTGATGGTCTTTACTTTCTCATCATCAAATCTTCCTAAGTTATCCTCCAGTGTTTCTTCTTTCTCATTCCTATACCCAATTCGTGAATAGATCTTGTCAGTTCCAACTCAACGTACCTTTCAAATCCCCTCGCTCAATTCTTATTCCATTAAAGGTTTACATTTTTAACCAAGAATTGTACCTGACAAACTTAGAGCCAGAGACATCTTATAAAGAAGAAATTTGAGAGTGTTCCGTGTTTAGAGGACTCCACTGCTGGACTCCTGGCTTCCCACTAGTTATGAGATGAAATCCAAATATCTGTAGGATGGCATCTAAAACCCTTTACAATTTGGCCCCGTTGTTTTCTGTCTTGCGGAACATGCCACTTTTGTCTTTTCTCCACCGTCCACCACCAAACTACATGGAATGCTAACTTCAAAACTTAATACTCTTTCAACGATTCGCTCACTAATTGACTATCGCCTACAATGTCTTCTCCACTCAGTAAACTCTTATTCATCCTCCAGAACAAGTTCAGGTGTTATCTTTTCTCTTAAGCCTTTCCTGACTCTTATACAAAGCAGGTGATCTTCTCCTGGGATTCTCATTGCATTCTGTCCAACTACTCATTAAATAATGTAATTCACGGATTCTTTACTTTTGATTAAAAAACTATTAAGAGATCCTTATGAAAATCACATGACATATAAAATATAAAGAAGAAAATAGTGTATAGCAATCACCATTCTCCTCTGCTTAAGAGAATACTATTAACATTTTTGAAATTATGTTTGTTTTTAAGACAAGACTATTTCATTTTACAATATGGCATAGACATTTTTTTCATTTATTTTCTATTGTAAAAATTAATTGCGCTGTTTCTCTCCCTCTCCTAGATTGTGCATTCCTCTAAGGAACATCTTTTCTCAGTGTACGCCCTATTTCCAGTGCTCAGTGCAATGCCTCGCAAATAGAAAGCATTTAATTAACAGTTTTGTGATTGTTAAAATGAAATAGGAATATATTTCTAAGTCCAAAATAATTCAATGAACCAAGAAAGTATAGCTATAGTCAATGAAATTACAAAATAGGTAGTATTTTACTAATGTCTGGGCATCTTGTTATATTAAATATTATTTTTAGAATCCTGGCACTGTGTCAAGGAAATAGTTATTCTATAATTCTGTGTTGATTCTATTTTCCACTGTTTTGACCTTTGAAAATTATTTGCTGTAAGGAATTCAGTTACATTAAGGCTTTAAATATTGATCAAGTAATGCTGCAACTTTAGCACTGGTAAGAGATCCAAGGGGTTAAAACACTCTATTCTTTTTCTTTTTCTTCTTCTTCTTTTAAAGATGTGTACCTCCTTTGTCTGATCTCCTTATGGTCCTTGTCACAACTGTATGGCTTTTAATCACTCATACGTTCAGTGAATTACTGCACTCCTGGAACCTTAATAATGTTCTAGTTTGTTTGGATGATCTTCCTGATAAAGTCCTGACAATCTCTCAGTATAATGGGAAGACAATCAAAATAAAAAATGCTTTAAGAGTTCAGGTAGTGGAGCATACTACTATTTTTCACATGGCACAAGGATATTAAAATACTGACTTTCATGCATTTGATTGAGTTTGTGATGAAATCCAAGAAAAATTGAAAATCTGAATTATTCTACTGCCAGTAGGGACTGTATATCATGAACAGAAAGCAGGCATTTGTAACCAACTCTTGTATCATAATCTCAAGAGTGTCAGATTGCGCTTCTTTTATATGAGTTTCTGCAGTTTGTCTAAGCAATTAATTCGTTATACAGATCTTTTATATTTGTAATTACTACATGGAATTTTACAAAAAAATAAAATGTCATCTTCAGTCCAAGCAGTTTGAATAGTTAATAACAATGCTTTACATTGATGGAGTGTTTCAGATTTTTCAAGGTGCTTTCCATCAAATTACCTCATTTGACTCAATAGTCCTCTGAAGTAAGCAGTGGAATTCTTATAATTCTCCAACCTGTCCCATACTTTCTGCCTTCTTCCCTCTTATTGTTTCCCTATTTCTCTTTCCTTTCTTTTAAAGGAGGCAGTCTGGTGTGGTGGAAAGAGCACAGAATATGACTTCAGGTATTTAATTCCATTTTTGCCTCATCGATTACTTTGGGGAGATCACTTTCACTTTCACTTGTCTGAACCTTATTTCCTAGCAAAATAAGGATAATGCTGAAGTATATACTCCCCAAAGTTGGGAGGATTAAGTCAGGTGAAATATGGGAAAAATGAAAAAAGCCAATATAATGTCCATGTTATTAATAGCTTCTTTTAAGGGCAGCTTGGGATAATGGAAAGAGAGTACACCTTGACCAGTTATAGTACTGGAGCAGGTTATTGATCTGAGCTTCCTTTTCCTGTATATAAAATGGGCATAATACTTACTCTTTGAAGCTGCTGAAAATAACATAACATGTATACTGATGCTAGCCTAGTTCCTAACACATAGTAGTATGCTCTATTAAAAGTATGTTCCTTTGTTTCTTCTCTTCTTTCCTCTCTCCTACCATGCCTTTTTCCTACCTCTTCTTTCTTCTTTCTTCTTCTTCCTCCTGCCTCTATTTTATGTGGCAGAGAAGAAGGGGAGCATGATTTCACAATCTTGGGATTTAATATTAATCGTTTAAAAAGTGTTTAGCATCAAAATTCTTTTCTTTGAACGAAACTGTAAGCTTCAGTTGAGGCAGAAGTGAGGATCCAAGCCACCCCCTTCCCCAGCTTTTGAGAGAAGACCTCCATCTTAGCACTCTTTGAAACCTCCATTGCATCCTGAAAACTGTGCAGTAGAACTTGAAAACTGCTGATGTAGCCTAGCCCTCTGCTGTACAGATGAAGGAACTGAATTTGAGAGTTGAGTGTCTTGCCCAAGGTTGCTAAGCTGGGAAGTGGTAAGCTAAAACTAGCAGTCACTTGTTTTTGCCTTCACCCTCTTGGTTTCCTTACTAAGTAAAGGTACAGAGCACAGATACTTATAGTGAAGATTCTTCTCTTGAAGGATATTATGGTCTATTTGTGTACATGAAACTAACATGTAAAAGATGAGGAAATGTAAAATAGCATGATATAGCCATGGAATTGGTGAAAGAGGTAGACACATCAAGAAGAGAGGAGTGTGGATGATCATTGATTTGGGGGGATGGGGCACTGAAAACTTCATGAAGGCAGGGACGTGTTTGATCACGGTCATTTTATTCCCATGTATGCAAAAGTGCCTGATTGCCAATAGGGGATTAATACTTTTTTAAAAAAAATTAAGTAAATTAATGAATGGCTGAATGAGATATATAATTGAACCAGTCTTAGAAAAAGGATGAGGATTTAGAAAATCTAGATCAGAGTGTTTATACTGTTCATTACTGGGCAATGAAATAAGTTTGGTGGGTCATAATTTACATGTAAAAAATTACAGAGTATCATTATGTCATGAAAATTGTCAGATTTGTATGCGATATAGACATAAACAAAACACATATGAATCAATATGCTTATACGTACACTTGGTCACAAATTAAAATGTATGTCTCACTATAGATCAAGGTTAAAAATGTTTGAAAAGTACTGTTTTAGACAGAGCGAATACTAAAGTTTGAGGCAGACATGTGAATGCTTTCTAGAAAAATAACGAGCTTAACAGTTTTGCTAAATCAGAGGGAAAGAGAGCAGTGAAGTCAAATTAAAGTCTATCCAGGGGAAGAGAATCTATTTGGTTTTTTGGCTATTGAAGAATCACTGGGAATCCTTCACCCTCCCACTGTTTCCATTCTGCACACTAAGGAGATTTAACAAATCTTAGAAAGATGAGAAAGATTACTCCATCATAAGTGAATAAATTAGATTGGAACTGGGGAAACTAGATAGAGAACTATGCAAAAAAGGCAGGACAGGATAAGAAGGTTGTGGCTTTAACTGGTGACAACTGGTAGAGAAAACCAGTTTTTTGGACATGGTTGGGGCAGATGAGGTTAAAAAACAGTGAGCGGGTGATGATGCAACAGAGACAAGTTATAAACAATTTTTTTAGAACTGCTGTTTGAGGGGGAAAAAAAACATTAGGAAATAAAGTAGGAGTTAGGAAAAGGTTTTTGGTAAGATGAGGTGAGAATCTTTGTGGTCAGTTAGGAGTAGTCAGTAGAGGTCTCCAGACATTGACTAGAAAAGACTGTAAAAAAGACATCAAGATCCTAGTTAAAAAGATTACTTTGTTAGAAAGAGACTTCTCTTCCTTAAAATCTAGCAATTAAGACTAGAGGGGAAGGGAGAGATACTAGGTATAGATAACAGAAACTTAAGTAGTCAATATTTCTTTCTTTAAGTTGAAGATTGACTTGAACAACAGTTTTAATCAACAATGTGACATCAGCGTGCTACTTTTATGTTAGTAACAGGTGACATTTTTTAACTTTGTAAAAATATTTACTTTTCTATGTAAGAAACATTCTTTATTCACCTTAAATTTGTTTAATATGCTACTGTCACTTGAGAAATTATATAACTTTGACCATTCTCCATATGATGTGTAAGTCAGGAAGTTAGAAGGTTGAGTATTATATGAAAGTTTTGGATTTTGTGTTCTTAAAAACTACTTAAAATGAATTTGAAATGATGAAACAATTTCAGAAAGCTAGAAATCTAACTACAAAGAGTTGAAATATGTCCACATAAGTTAAGCTTTTCCTTTTGGTTTAAGTTTACCTGACATTCAGAGGAAATTTGAAGGTCGAGCATTATAAATAGCTATTATTTTTTAAAAGACCATGTCTTAAGTTATTTATTTTTGAAAGGAAACAAAATCACACCCCTTTGTTGTTTATTGAAGGAAATCTATGACAGCATTATAGATGTTGTGCCATGGACATGTGCGTATGTGAGTCTACGTAATTGAGAGAGAGAGCATCAGCGTAAGTGTGTTTATGTGTGCTTGTGTGTGTATTTGTGTGTGTGTGTAATGAAACTCTGTCTCTAGGCATGGTCAGGTACAAAGGTCCATCATTTAAGCCTCAGAACTAAATAAACGTGTAGGTTATGATTATTTTATTGAGCTTTCTTATTTTATGACCCACTAATGGCTCATGGATCAGTTATATTGATGGGCACTGAAAACCTACAGCTTCAATGAGGTTTTTTATTTATTCATTTATTGCTTTCATTTTAAAGTGCCAAAAAGAAAATGCCCAGTTCCCAGTCTTATTTTTCATTTACATTAAACTGTAGAAGTATGATTTTTATTATAGAGAAGAACTAAAATAGATGTAGAGTGTATCTAATTGGCAATTTGTGACTTTCTAATTTGCTTTCAATTTCTAATGCAAATTGTTAAACTTCTGAATTTGAATATATTCTTAATATCAACTATTTGCTATCAGGCCTATGTTTCTTCTTGCACATATTTAGGCTGACCTTTTTGGTAAATTAACCCTGTTACAACATTTAGCATTTGTGAGGAGATAACATTATTGAAGAATAGTTTTTAAAAGTTGTTCGTTTTTTTTTTTTTGCATATACCGTAGGTTATTCACATCATAGTTTTTTCTTTTTTTTTTTCAAACACCAAGTTTGTATATTCACATCGCATTTTATCGAGAGTTCAGATGATAGGAATTCCTTTCTGTGCAATTGCATGTGGCTTGCTCCCTAATGAAAGAGGGGCTGGGCGGGGCCAGGTGAATTAAACCGGTGGAGTGAAGTCAGGAGACAGCTCCACTTCCACAGAAAGAAACATCAAGAGTGAGGAGCAGCTGGGTGCAGTGGCACATGTCTATAATCCCAGCTTCTTAGGAGGGTGAGGTGGGAAGATGGCTTGAGCCCAGGAGTTTGAATCCAGGCTGGGCAACATAGCAAGACCCCTGTCTCTAAAAGGAAAAAAAAAAAGAGTGAGGAGTAAGTGATCCTCTCCTCACCAATAGTAATATTTCTAATATTCATCAGTAGATTCAGTTTGAAAACTAAGCGTAAAAGTTTTGTTTAACGTAGTGATTAATAACCTGTCATACCTATCAAAGTAAAATCAAAGACTGAGTTTATAGCTTTAGAATTAACTAGCCCCCCTCTCAAACACCTTGTTTCATCAACATCTTGTCAGTTTCATTTTATTTTATTTTTGAGATGGAGTCTCACTCTGTTGCCTGGGCTATAGTGCTGTGGTGTCAGCCTAGCTCACAGCAACCTCAAACTGCTGGGCTTAAGCGATCCTCTTGCCTCAGCCTCCCAAGTAGGACCACACCTGGCTAATATTTTCTATTTTTAGTAAAGCCAGGGTATCATTCTTGCTCAGGATGGTCTGGAACTCCTGAGCTCAAGCGATCCTCCCACCTTGACCTCCCAGAGTTCTAGGATTACAGGTGTGAGCCGCCACACCCGGCCAACATCTTGTCAATTTTAATTGGTAGCACCTTCAGTAGAGTTTCTCATGGTGAAACAGAAGAAGCATTTGTTAGCTTTGCTGCAAGAATCTTAAATATTTTGGTTTTCTATTAATAGATTAGTCTGGAATTAAAAAGGAAACTATTTGACTTGTATACATGTGTTCCCTAAGGTGAGAGCCTACCATTAAATTTTGAAAAGATTCTTAGGTTAATTTTTTAAACTGTGGACTTTTAGTGCTAAAATATTTATTAAAATCACTCTCTGGAGAATGAGGAAATATTGACTTTATCAATACCATTGTCTCTTGGACCCTTTATATTTGAGATCAAATCCATTAAGTCTCTGTGTATGTACAGAAGTTGAAGAACAGTTAATTTGTAGGTGATCAAATTTGGAAACACATGTACAGGGAGCAGATGGGTAATACCCGTGCAAGAGGCAAACACCTATTCTCTGAGGATGTAAATATTCAAAACAGGATCCATATTTAAATTAAATAAATAAAAATTCAGGGCCCATTATTCTGTTAGACATTGCATTTCTTTGTATTAGCGGGGTGCGGTGGTGCATGCCTATAGTGTCCTAGCTACTCAGGAGGCTGAGACAGGATGATCTCTGAGCCCAGGAGTTAGCGGCTACAGTGAGCTGTAAAAGAAAGTGTCTCATTGGTCTCTGGACTTCCAAGTGTGATGTGGTGACTGAGAATGCATATTTTGGTATAAAGCAGATTTAGGTTAGAATCTTGGCTTTGTCAACAGTATGTATCTTTCTCAGGTTACTGAACTTTTTTGAGTCTCAGTTTTTTCACCTATAAAACTGGAGTAAATAACACATACTTTATAAAATCTGGATTAAATGAGAAAAGGGATATAAAGGGCCTTAGAAAATGCCTGGTACAGAATTGACTCTGGGTATCTATTAAGTACAGTATTCTCCTTTCAACTGGAACTCTCTAAATCGTCCCTGATCAACCTACCACTCTTATTATTACGAGATAGATTGACCTCTTAGATTATATCACTTAGCTTTGCTCATGAATGAAGGCAAGTAATTGTTTTATCTAAAAGAACAGAAATGATTGCCCTTGAACAGTCAGTGGATTCGTTCATCTAAAGAATGGCCTGCATGGGGTACAAATCAACGCTTTTATTTCTTGCATATTTTGCTGATAATGCAGTCTTCGAATGTAGATCCTATGGAATCAAGTGCTTGATTGTTAGGAGAGGATTGATTTTTAGCAATCTCTGTGGAGACTGTTCAGCAGAACCAGGATTTGAACGAGGGGAGACTGTCTTTAGAACCATACTTATTCAGGACACAGTAAATAATCAGAGATAAAGACCGTCTAGAAATGAATATCAGGGCTATGTCATTAACAAGATCCTGTCACTTGATTTGAAATTTTTTTCTGTGTCTATTTGTCTTGTATTAATATAAAGAATAGCTATGCTGTGTATGACTGCTTGTTTATTGAACAAACTTTTTTTTCATTAGATATTGGATAACAAGAAGGAATATGACAAATGTTCTGTATTTATTTAACTACCATGGACGTGAAGGAAGATTTTACAATAAGCTGAAAAATATTCTTTTAAATTTCTGTATCTTCTGTAATCAATTTTGATAAACAATATATTTCTAGAAGAAGTATATTTCTTTTTTTACCTCGCCCCTATATTTCTTGTATATTAGAAATATATAGGAAAACATTGTTTCCAAATTTATTTGCATGTGTTTGAGGAAAATAGTCTTTCATGATACTTTTAATTGATTAGAATATACCATATTCCATGAAAGAGGAAAAGCATATTACAAAGGTTCATGATTTCTATAACAGAAAAAAAATCTCTAATTTTTAGCTTTTATAGTGTTTAGGTTCAGAGTTTTGTTTTTGGAAAAATCCCATGCAATTTAGGAGCAACGTGATTTTTATTGAATGCTTGCTTAATTGTCTAATAGGTAATAGTTTTGCTTATTGATGTGTTATATAAACTACCTTTTAGTTCATTATTCTAAATAATAAAACAAAATTAATAAGACAAAAGTTTAATGAGGCTAACTGGAAAGTATGTAATATGTGCAGTAAAATTAAATCCAAATTTGGCAGAAGTCATTTTCACTTCTTTGAGCAGGACACAATATTTTGATGTATACCTGTGCAGCCATAGTGGAGCCCCATAGATTGAATGTCAAAGTGTCAAAGAAAGCAAAGCTGGGAGCTTAGGCTAGAGCTTGCAGCAGGGCTACACTCTGGTAAGTGACTACAGGTCTTCTTTCTGACTTTTGGTTTTATATTAAAACATAATTTTTATCAGTAAAACCAAGAATGAATGATAAAGTTAAAACAAATTCAGATGGGGGTTGTAAAAACTCCAACATTATTAATTTTTTCTTACTAAAGTGTGATACCTGAATATTATTTTACATTATTTTCCCCGAACCTTGCCAGAAAATATAGCTATGGTAATTACAGCATTATACATACTACTGCAAAGAAGTAAAAGTCTCTTTATTTTTAATCCTTGTAATGACCTCAGACTCAAACATTGCTTTCTTGAGTCCTACAGATTGGGAGTGCTTTAGTTTCCCATACAATTTTGACTTTGTATTTTACCCATTGGTTGCCTGCTTGAAATTTATTTAGAAGATACTTCCATACAGTAAAGATTTGAAAAGCCCTAGGCTACATTACACTTGAAATTCCTTCACTTTTAACATTTTATGATTTATTTCTTCTTTCCTAATTCCTATGCTTGAGTCAGACACAGGAATTATCATATAAATTTTGTCTTTTTCCACTTATAGAACTGCCTTACCCTTCAGACTTTTTGTGGAATACCCATCCGCCCATTTTTACTAGTCGAAATTTCACTTGTTTTTCAAGGTCCAACTCTGGGACCATCTCTAACATGAATAGAAATATTAGCAAGGAAAAACTTTGCTTTGCTGAAATGTCAATAACGATATTATTATTGTTTATGAGGCACTTAACCTGTTCTTCATTCTATCCTGGTTGTATTGCATTTGAGGAGTTGCCAGCTCTCATTCCTGCAGGATCCGGGCACATCACACAAGCAAGAGTAAGGAGATGAATAGAAGACAAGGGTGGGATGCTGGGATACTCGCTGGAGTACACACGTTCCATCAAGAGGGGGTGTCACAGCCTTAGTGGGATTCCTGAAGTCTGTCTATGGGAATATTTAAGAATGACGTGGCCAAATTCTATTTCAATGATAATTGTACATGCAAATTTTAATGCATTTTTTAATGTTTGAAAATTCATTTAAGAATAAAAACCATAAACTACCAACACAAAAAAAAGATAGGCAATGACCACTTGTATATACACCTCTAGACTGAATATGCAGTATGTGTCTTTGCTTTTTAACATGAATGTTATTTACTTACATCTTTGTTTAGCATAATTTAGTATTCAGATTTTGTTCAGCTTGAATAAAATAATGATGTTGATTAAAAAAAAACTAGTGCAAACTTGACTGTCAAGAGCAATGTGACAATGTCCTCAAGAAGGTCAAATTGTTAAGTGGATCTGTTAAGTGGCTCCTCTTCAAAGGTAAAATCTTTTGTTCTTAACCTCAGAGTGTTAGGAAACACTTGAGCCTTTGCAGTAAAATATAAAAGCCTTCCAGAATGAGAATAAAGGTAAAAAGCATTTCACAGTTTAACTACAGTTATGTAAACAGCAGTTAGATTAGCTAGTCACCTAGAAGAAATAAAAAATTTCATCAGGAAATGGGAGGATTTTCATAGTACCTCTTTGTGTTGATCTTTAAAGAGATAGTTTGTATTAAAGTCTGGTTTACTTTTAGATGCTTTTCCTGAGCATCTTTAGGTGTTTGTCACTAGAACACAAAGTTTGTATTCTTTTAAGTATTGCTCTGCTGTATTCCTTTTTCCTTAAGAACATGTTTGAATGTTGAATGAAACTGTACAAACAAAATTTGAAGCAGGTGTATATTGATTCTATATATAACAGTGGCAGTGTTTATGACCTGTTTACACTGTCATGTTCTCATTGTTGACTGTTTGGAGTAATTCCTAGTTAACTTTTCACATTCTGGTTAAAGTTTTAATCTAAACCCTTATTCTGCTTATCACTCAATAACAGTATTCGATAGTGACTGGACATTAAGAGGAACGAATGAACACTTCTAAACTCAATGACATGTGAAATGAACATGCGCAGGCATCGCAAAATAAAATTTGGAATGACTTGTATATGATAAAACAATAGTTCTTCAATTATGCAGAAATAGATAATAGTTTACACGTTACATTTTACTAAAATACATAGAAAATTGAGCATATATTTTAAAATAATGAATATTGATATATTAGAATATTTATTCATTTATTTCAAATAAACCAGATACATTTTCCCTAATTTTATCTCAATAAGTCAGTCAAGAGGTGGTCACTTTCTCTTTTCAACACAAATGTAATTGCTTACGTGTTTTGATGGCCCCAAGCTTGTCTGTACTTTCCTCGGAGTCTTTTCTCTTTGACAAGGCTATTAACATAAAGCTAGCAGCGGTATTCTCTTGTTAAAAAAGAACAATTCACCCATTCTACCCAAGGAAGTTCCCACTGGTACCTAGCTCCTCCCTGCGCTGAATCCTGCAGTTCAGCCATTTATTTTCTCAGCCTTTGTTACACTGCCCCCTACGTCTCACCGAGTGGCCTCGCAGTTCACATTGTTTAGGTTACTCATCTTTTTTTCCTCCCTAAAAAGTATGCAACTTTCCCTTGAACTTTAATATCATTTATCCAAAACTGGGCTTATGTAATGACAGGTTTACTCTCTTTAAAACTAAGGGAAATTATGGATATAAAAAGATTGTATATGATATTTTTTAAATTAAGTATGTACCAGATATTCTTTTAAAAACATATTATATAATAATATGAAACCATACAGGCCTTTAGAAAAAAATAGATTGTAATAATGCCCATTACAGGATTAAATAGATTTATATCTTAGTAAGTATTACTAATTATAGTTGCTCAGAAATATTATCCCTGTGTTAATATGTTTTTGTCAATAATAAACAGCATTAATAAAAATAACTGACCTTTTAATATAATTTTCTGTACAGAGGGACACTTTCACATGAAGTACCTCACTGGATTATCACGTTATTATTATTATTATTGTTATTATCATCACAGATTCAAAAATAAAGTCAAGGAAAATTCAAGTTAAGAAAGACAAGTGGATGGCTACTTTTCACAATGTAGATTTTTACTCCTTTAATGAAATGAAATTTGACAAAATTGACAATATTTTTCCTTTTGACCCATTATACCATTATGAAGAATTAATCTTAAGTAAATCTGAATATTTATGTCAACATTTCTTAAAATAGAGATGACTAGAAACAAACCAAATGACTAAATAGGGGAATAGTTACATATATTACAATACATCTTCATGATGAGCATTTAACAGTCATTACATATCATGATATTTAGTAACATGAAACAATGCTCACAGGTTAATGATAAATGAAAAGAACAGGATATACAAATATATACTGTGCATGATTGTGATTATGGAGGCATAGCTCTGAGTCCTGAGCCTGAGTACTCCAGTGTACAAGGTTCTATCCATCTCGGGGCCCTCCGTAGAATTCTCTCTGCCTGGAAGTTTGGGCCACCTATTTGCCTGGCTACTTCTTCATGTTCCAGCTTAAATGTTACTTTCTAAGGAAAGCCTTTGCTGATCTGAGGGGGTCACTTCAGACCAGGTTATGTCCCTCGGTTAAATGTTCCCATAACACCTTAGTTTTTTTACATGGTATTTATTATGATTATGTTACAGCAAGCGTTACAGCGGGTGTTCCTGAGGACAAACCGAGCGGCACATGGAGAGTCAGAGAATCAAAGTTTATTTGCCGGTGGGCTCAGAGGGGTCTCACCATCAAATTCTGAGCCCCATCTACCCGATTTTTCCCACTTTTATGAAGTTGGGGTGATCTGAGGGGTGGGGCCTCAGGTGGCTAATGCCTGCCAGGTATTAGGTTAGTGTTATGTTGATGCACCAGATAATAGGTTTAGTGTTATGCTGATGTGCCAGGTAATAGATAAGTTGATGGGCCAGGTAATAGGTTAGTATTATGCTGATGCAGGTCTTCCATGAGGAGTGGGGGCCTCAGGTGGCTGATGTGCCATGTAATAGATGGGAGTTTTCCTTATCAGGGATGTACACCCAAGAAGGTCAGGGTTTCTCTGTCATAGGTGTTAGGGCGAGTGCCCCAACCAGGAGGAGGCTAGGGACTGAGGCAAGAGTAAACATCCTATAATGAGTCAAAATACCACAGTTAGAGACACCCTCTGCAGTCCAGTCCAATCTCCAGGAGCTATTGCGAAGAGTCCAATCCCAAATAAAGTCACTAGAATTCCAATGAAGGCCAGAGCCAGTGGTCCCATTTACTCCTATTCAGTCCTGGGTGTGGCTGTCCTCATTGGGAGACGGTTAAGCTGGATCTTTAGTGAGTTCTGCTGGTTCTGATGTGCAGTCCAGAGATCAGTTTTGTTGTCTGGTCCAGCCTTTTTCACCCAGGGGTGATGGATCCATGGAGTGATACCTGCAACTTTAACAGCAGTGGGAGTAACTAGTAGCACAGTATGAGGACCCTTCCAAGTGGGCTCTAGGGGTATTCTTTTCCAGTCCTTTACCCATACTAGATCTCCAGGTTGGTGGGGTGGAGAGGGAGATCCAGGGAGATAGGGGTTTTTTCTAGGATGCTGTGGTGGATATGGCGGATAGTTTGGGCTAAGGCTTGGAGTTGTGTGTTTATATTCAATTCCCCTAGTTGTCTAATATCTCTCTTTAATCGCTTGATGAGTAGGGGCGGTCTACCAAACAGGATTTCAAAGGGTGAATATCCTGTGGGCCCTGATGTGCACCTGACTCTGAACAGGGCTAGGCTTAGCATGTCTACCCAGGGTAATTGTGTTTCCTGACATAGCTTCGCTACAGTGGCCTTCAGGGTCCGGTTCATGCGCTCTACTTTCCCTGAGCTCTGTGGCTTGTAGGCTGTATGTAGTTTCCATTTGATTCCTAGTGCCTTGGTGAGGGTTTGCATGATTTCCGCAGTGAAGCTTGGTCCATTGTCACTGCCAAAGGATAGTGGCAGATTGTACCTGGGAATGATTTCTCTCAAGAGAAACTTTGCCACTTCCCTAGCCTTTTTGGTCCGGGTAGGGACTGCCTTGACCCAGCCTGAGAAGGTGCATATCACTACCAGCAGGTGTTTATAGCACCGACATGGTTTTACTTCTGTGAAATCAACTTCCACATCCTCGAACGGGGAGGTTCCGGTGTATTGAATTCCTGGGGTGGGTCTCGGCCTGACCGCTGCATTGTTTTTAAGCACAGGTCTGGCAGCGGGTGCTGACTGCTGCAGCAATGGACGGAAGTTTGGCGATGTAGTAGTACCAGGTGAGTAGCTGCGTAAGGGCTGTTTTCCCCAAATGAGTCAGGTTGTGATGTCGGGAGACAATAGAGTATGCTAATTTACTGGGAATAAAGATGTTATGGTTCTGTAGGTGCCACCACCCCTCTGAGTCCTTCTTGGCCTTCTCCTGCTCTGCCCACTGGTTCTCTTCTGGGGTATATTTTGGTTTTTCAGGCCACTCGGGTGCCAACAAGATTTGGCATTGGGTTGGAGTGTTGTCCTCTGAACATTCTCGGGTGGCTGCATTTTTGGCTGCTTGGTCTGCCAGGCGATTGTTGGTGGCAATTGGATCTGTGTCTTTTTGGTGCCCTTGATAGTGGATGACCACAATTTCTTTTGGCTTCCAAACTGCCTCAAGCAGTTGGAGGATTTCATCCCTATTTTTGATCTCCTTTCCACCTACAGTTAGCAGTCCCCTCTCCCTGTATACTGCCCCGTGGATATGTATTATAGCAAAGGCATATTTAGAGTCTGTGTATATGTTTGCCTTCTTACCCAGGCATGGCCGAGTGCTTGGATGAGGGCTCATAGCTCCTTCCTTTGTGTCAACCACCCTTGGGGAAGGGAGCTGATATGATGACCTCATCAACTGTGGTGACTGTGAAGCCCATCAGTCATTTCCCATTCTGGGTAAAACTACTGCCATTTGTGTAGAGTTCTAATTCCAGTGCTGGTAGAGGACTATCTTTCAGATCTGGCCAGCTGGCATAGACCTCCTCTACCTCCTTGGTGCAATCATGGTCCAGGGGCCCTGACTTGGTGGGTAGGAGGGTGGTGGAATTCAAGGCCCACACAGTCTCCAGGGTGACCTGCGGATTTTCACATCACAGTCCTTAGTATTGCACTAATCGGTTGCTTGAGAGCCACTAGTGCCCTGAGGTGTTCATTAGAGATATTACTGTATGAGGAACCTGCACACGGAGGTTCTGTCCAAGTGTGAGTTTGCTTCCTTGACTAGCAGGATGGTGGCCGCCAGTGCACTGAGGCAAGGCGGCCATCGTGCTGCTACCGGATCCGATTGTTTTGACAAGTAAGCCAGTGGTCTCTGCCACGGCCCACAATATGAGTCAAAACCCCCAGAGCCACTTGTTTCTTCTTGTGTACAAACAGGTTAAAGTCTTTGATGAGGTCCGGTAGCCCTAGTGTGGAGACTCTTTTTAGTAAGTCTTTTATTTCTTGGAAAGCCCTTTCCTGACTCTTTGCCCATTCCAATTCTTTGTTTTCAGGCCCGCGTAGGGCCTCCTACAGAGGCTTGGCCTTTAGGGAGAAACTTGGGATCCAGCTGTGGCAGAATCTGGCTGTGTTGAGGAATTCTCTGAGTTTTCTCTGACCAGTCGGCCTGGGAATTGTACAGATGGTGTATTTCCGCTCATGTCCCAGTGTCCGGCACCCCCGAGTGATGTGGAAACCGAGGTATTTCACGTGTTGCCTGCAGATCTGTGCCTTTTTCCAGGAGACTTTGTATCCTTTGTCAGTGAGCAATTGGAGCAGACACCGGGTTCCCCAGTGACAGCCTCCTCTGGTTGCGCTTGCTAGAAAGAGGTCATTGAAGTACTGTACAAGTGTGCAGCGGGTTTCTTCTCATGGAAAGGAGATGAGGTCAGTGGCTAGAGCTTCCCCGAACAGAGTTGGTGAGGTTTTAAATCCCTGTGGTAGTCACATCCAGGTCAGCTGGGTTTTTCTTCTAGTCCGAGGATGCTCCCACTCGAAGCGAACAGGGGATGGCTCTTTGGAGTGAGCCGCATGCAGAAGAAAGCATCCTTTAAGTCCAGGCAGGAGAATCAGACAGCATCAGGAGGAATGAGGCCCAGGAGGGTGTATGGATTCGGTACCACTGGGTGGAGAGTCACGATAGTCTCATTAATCAGTCACAGGTCTTGGACAGGGCAGTATCCACCTCACTTTTTTTTTTTTTTTTGAGACAGCATCTCACTTTGTTGCCTTGACTAGAGTAGGTGCCATGACGTCAGCCTAGCTCACAGCAACCTCACACTCCTGGGCTCAAGCAATCCTTCTGCCTCAGCCTCCCCGATAGCTGGGACTACAGGCATGTGCCACCATGCCCGGCTAATTTTTTTTCTATATATTTTTAGCTGTCCAATTAATTTCTTTCTATTTTTGGTAGAGACGGGATCTCGCTCTTGCTCAGGCTGGTCTCGAACTCCTGAGCTCAAACAATCCGCCTGCCTCGGCCTCCCAGAGAGCTAGGATTACAGGCGTGAGCCACCGCGCCTCGCTTTTTGACTGGCAGGAGGGGAGTGTTCCATGGGGATTGGCACTCTGCCAAAATTCCCTCCCACTTAAGCCTATCAGTGTGTTCCTGAATTCCCTCTCGAGCCTCCTTGAGGATGGGGTATTGTCGTCTCCTGGAAGACTGGGCTCCTAGTTTCATCTCGATCACCAGGGCTGCATGTTGGTGTGCAAGACAGGGGATGAGGGGTTGTCTTCCGCCCAGACCAATGGAAAATCCTGTCGGAAGTCAGGCGGGTTCTGTTCCTCTTTGGCTTTGTCGTATAGCTTCCATTCTGATTCCTGGGGCAGGATGACCACTATTATGAGCGTATCTGGGGCGTCGAGCATGAGACTCATGGGCCCTTCTGGGTGGAAAGTGATCTGGATTTCCAGTTTGCTCAGGAGATCCTGACCTGGGAGGGCAACGGGGCAGTCCAGTATGTATAGGAATTCATGTCTTATCTGGTGGCCCCCCATCTGGCACATTAGAGATTGGCAGAAGGGTCGAGCTACTCGAGCACCAGTGGCTCCCACAATAGTGGTTTCCTGCTTTGTAAGTGGAGCCACCAGGGTTGTTACCACTGAGTGTTCTGTCCCAGTGTCCATCATGAACGTTATGGGTTGGCCCCCCACTTCCTTTACAACCTTAGGTTTCCGGAGGCCAAGAGTAATGGAACCCAGTCAGTGCTATTCCGAGTTGACCCCAGTGAGACCGATGGGGTCCTGGTTCTCCAGCTCCTACTGGAAGCCCCTGGGCAGGTTCTTGTTTGGTGGTGGGTGGTTTCTTTTGTTGGGGAATTCATGCTTTCAGTGACCAAAATTCTTACAATAGGCACACTGGTCAGGCTTCAGGGTCCCTCATCTCCTAGGTCCTCCTTCCCCTGGCAGGCCAGGTCTCTTGGCTGGGTCAGGTCTTCCGAGGGCAGCGGCCAGGAGAGCGGCTTTCTGTTTCATTTTCTTATCATTCTCCCTCCGGGCGGTCCAGTCTCGATTAACACAGACCTTCTGGGCCACTTCCATCAGCTGCGTGATGTTCATTCCTGCAAACCCATCAAGTTTCTGGAGTTTCCTTTGGATGTCAACAGAGGACTGCCCAACAAATGTGGCATTCACCATCTGCTGATTTTCGGCCAACTCTGGGTCAAAGGGTGTGTAGACTCAGTAGGCCTCACAAAGGCACTCGGAGAATTTGCTCAGTGATTCCTTTGGCTTCTGGGTGATCAGAGCGACTTTGTTCACGTTGGTTGGTTTTCTGGCTCCCTCCCGGACCCCATGGAGGAGAGCTTCCTGATACCGTCCAAGTGTCTCTCGTCTGCTCAGGGAATTGAAATCCCAATCTGGGTTGGTCTTGGATGCTGCTCTCTGTGCCCACTGCTCTATGTCCAAGGTCCCTGGTGGAGCCTGGTCCTGGAGCCACCAACGAGTCCCAGCTACAATCCGGCGTCATTCTTCCATGTTAAAAAGGGTCAGAAGGAGCTGGCAGCAGTCCCAAGTGGGATGGTGGGTCCAAAAGATGCATTCCAGGATGTCAACGATGGCCTGCAGTTTTTTGGAGTATGGAAGGGTGTGGTGCTTCCAGTTCAGAAGGTGAGTGGTGGAGAAGGGCTGGTAGTACAGGACCGGCTGACCTGGCTGAATGGACCTATCGTCTGTAACCTGCATCGGACCTCGGACCTCATGCAGGAGCCTCTAGAGGGCTAAAGTTGGGGCCTGAGCTGACCATAGCAGACAGGTGATGGGAGTGTCGGCACCAGGTTGGTCTGGAACTGGCGGCGGAGAGACTGACGGTGGCAGGGTGTCTGGTGGATTTGAGAGTACTTTAGGAGGTGTCACAGTAGGGTTGTGGGGCAGTAGTGGTGGATCCTCTTCAGGAGCTTCCTGGTAGATGGGTTTGGACAGTTTGGAGTCTCTGGTCCTTTTGGTCACAAAAATCCTGCTCTGTCCCTTATTAGCACAGAACCGGACCCAAGGGGGCATGGTCTGAGCAATCTCTAGTCATGAATCTATGTAAGGGAATTGGTCGGGGTGGCCGGGAGTCCTGGTCACAATTCTCCAAACTGCTTGCATGGTGGGGAGGTCTAAGGTGCCTGCTGCAGGCCAGTCGATCCCGAATATGGGCCACTCGTGTTCACAGAGGGCCCTAAGTCTACTGGGACTCAGTGTGAGGCCATAATCTCCTATGAAACCCTTCTTAAAGTGCTTTAACATGCATTTAAGGACTGTAGGCTTAGATTCTGTGCTACCTATCCTAGACCCTTGAGCGGTGTCGCAGCTTA
>CAUYSK010105873.1:0-20201 GCA_963575035.1 Avahi laniger
AGTCCCAGCTACTCGGGAGGCTGAGACAGTAGGATCGCTTGAGACCAGGAGTTTGAGGTTGCTGTGAGCTAGGCTGATGCCACGGCACTCGCCCCAGGCAAGAGAGTGAGACTCTGTCTCAAAAAAAAAAAAAAAAAAAAATGCTAGGATTACAGGCGTGAGCCTCCGTGCCCGGCCCACAGTGGATGTTTTAATGCATGTAGTTTACCAAATTGAACCAAAAGATACTTCTTGTATCTAGCATTGTCAAGATGTTGAACCGAATGTTATGGGGAATACTAAGAGGTTCAAGACACAGTCCCTGCTTTCAGAGAGCATAAAACCTAATACTGGGATGAGTCTTAAACATGGGAAAAGTTAAATGACAATAAATGATCAAAGTAACAATTCAAGATAAAAATAGATGCCATCTTTCCTATTCTGTGTATCAGAAGTCACCATCTCTGTAGACATAAGCAGAGCTTGAGCCTTCCTAAACTTAGATAAGGAATTTCACATTCCCTGTGAATCTCCACTGCTCAGGGGTAGAGGATACATACTTAAAATGCTTATTGTCTCGGAATGCACAGGGTACATGCAGCTCAAACCAACATTTTATTGACTTAATGACAGTTTTCAAATGCAGTTATCACCTCTATCTTCTCTGGCACTAAAATGAAATCAGAAAAGGAGTTAAGGAGGGAATTGGGAATAATCCATTGCTCCAAATCTAAAATGACAAGGGTGAAACTAAACGATTTCTACTGTCACAGTCACTCTATATGTAATCAGCACCCACCCACAACTAACGAATGAAGCCTGACCAATAAAACCAAACTTAAAATGGCACTAGAAGAGGAGTTCACGTGACCTCCACACTCCAGTTAGAGAGTTATGGACACAGAATACATTTTTTTTTCTTTTTTTTTGAGACAGAATCTCACTCTGTTGCCCGGGCTAGAGTGCCATGGCATCAGCCTAGCTCACAGCAACCTCAAAATCCTGGGCTCAAGCGATCTTTCTGCCTCAGCCTCCCAGGTACCTGGGACTACAGGCATAAGCCACCATGCCCAGCTAATTTTTTCTATATATTTTTAGTTGTCCAGCCAATTTCTTTCTATTTTTAGTAGAGACGGGGGTCTCGCTCTTGCTCAGGCTGGTCTCAAACTTCTGAGCTCAAGCCATCCTCCCACCTCGGCCTGCCAGAGTGCTAGGATTACAGGTGTGAGCCACCGCGCCTGGTCCAGAATACCCTTTTGACTGTGCAGAGTCATACAGATTCAGCCATTGTTACCCACCCAAATCTTATCTAAATGTGCATGGGCACCTCCGAGTGAAATATTCGTATATAGAGCCACAGAATGTAAACACTCAAAGATATGTCTTTTGTGTATGTACAACACAAACTGTTCATATGCAGAGATTTACATAATGATTCATTTACATATTTGCACACAGGTAGACACATTCCAGAGAGTAGGTGGGAAATTAAGTAAAAGCCTTAAGGGTTTGGAAATACAGACTGGATTAAGTGAACAAGTAGGAGCAGATGAACACCAAAAGGGGATCTGGAGGCTGGGGAAAGATTTCTGAGACTGAGTCTATAGACCGGGCCCTTCTGGTCTCTGCGGTGCTATGGTTTTAGACCCAAATGTACACATCCCTCTTCCAAACACTCACGATGTCCGTGTTACCTCTTGTGTGTGTACGTTTACCCAAACGTAGTATAGCATTGGTATGTAATAAATAATAATAAGGCAATCATCCAACCTGTTAAAAGGGCAGTCTGCTGTCTATTAGAAGGAATAGATCAAGAGACACTATGAGCTAGATAACCTCAGATTTCTCCACAGACACTTCCTGCCTGCAGATTATCTTACTACAGTTGATATGCAAATTCTTGCCAAATACGAATCAGTGATCGCAAACCAAAAACAGAAACCAGAGATGTCAGGCCCCCTGGAAACTCACAGAGGGGAGTGCCTCAGTGGTCGCCCTTAGAGGAGACGGTGAGATGGAGCAGACTTCCTCGCTGCCTCCAGCTGGTAGAGCACAATGCTGCAAGTGACTTAGGCTTTCTCTTTCAGATGGAAGCATCAGACCTTTTGATTGACAGTGAGAAGTCTACATACGCAGCGTACTTTCAGGGAAAAGAAAAAGATGTTAGGTACAGCCTCCCACGTACCAAGAAACTAATCTCTCTCAGAATCAGAAACACATAGTAGACATGTGATATCAAACCTGTTCCTCGAAATAGATACTCAAATGTAGTCACTTTGGCAGAGTGGCTCTCCCCTGGCATTCTTATAAAGTTATTGAAGTCTAATCTTCAGCCAGGGAAAGAGGATGACATCTGACAGTAAGTTTTAAAAAAAGTAAAAATAAAAATGTCTCCATGTCCAAAGTGGGGTCGTACATGAGCAATTTCTACAGCAAGTGTCAGTATAGATTTATGTGACCGAGACAAGTCCTTTGTAACATATCTTGCTCTTTTAATTGCTCTTCTGTTCAGTTTACCAATGATTTTAAAAATCTCGTTTATCTTCAGAACACACAGATATCTGTCCTTCGGAATGATCCGAAACCTCTCCCACAACAGCCCCCAGCTCCAGCGAACCAGGACCAGAACTCTTCCCAGAACACCAGACTGCAGCCAACTCCACCCATTCCGGCACCAGCACCCAAGCCTGCCGCACCCCCACGTCCCCTGGACCGGGATAGTCCTGGGGTAGAAAACAAACTGATTCCTTCTGTAGGTAGTCCTGCCAGCTCCACTCCACTGCCCCAAGATGGTACCGGGCCAAACTCGACACCCAACAATCGAGCAGTGACCCCAGTCTCCCAGGGGAGCACTAGCTCTTCAGCAGATCCCAAAGCCCCTCCTCCTCCACCAGCGTCCAGTGGTGAGCCCCCTGCGCTGGGAGAGAACCCCGATGGCCTATCTCAGGAGCAGCTGGAGCACCGAGAGCGCTCCTTACAAACTCTTAGAGATATCCAGCGTATGCTTTTCCCTGATGAGAAAGAATTCACAGGAGCACAAAGTGGGGGACCCCAGCAGAATACTGGGGTATTAGATGGGCCTCAGAAAAAGCCAGAAGGGCCAATACAGGCCATGATGGCTCAATCCCAAAGCCTAGGTAAGGGACCTGGGCCCCGGACAGATGTGGGAGCTCCATTTGGCCCTCAAGGACATAGAGATGTGCCCTTTGCTCCAGATGAAATGGTTCCACCTTCTATGAACTCCCAGTCTGGGCCCATAGGACCCGACCACCTGGACCATATGACTCCTGAGCAGATAGCATGGCTGAAACTGCAGCAGGAGTTTTATGAAGAGAAGAGGAGGAAGCAGGAACAAGTGGTGGTCCAGCAATGCTCCCTCCAGGATATGATGGTCCATCAGCACGGGCCTCGGGGAGTGGTCCGAGGGCCTCCCCCTCCATACCAGATGACCCCTAGTGAAGGCTGGGCACCTGGGGGCACAGAGCCATTTTCTGATGGTATCAACATGCCGCATTCTCTGCCTCCAAGGGGCATAGCTCCCCATCCCAACATGCCAGGGAGCCAGATGCGCCTCCCTGGATTTGCAGGAATGATTAACTCTGAAATGGAGGGGCCAAATGTGCCCAATCCAGCCTCTAGAGCAGGTCTTTCTGGAGTCAGTTGGCCAGATGATGTGCCAAAAATCCCAGATGGTCGGAATTTTCCTCCTGGCCAGGGCGTCTTCAGTGGTCCTGGCCGAGGGGAACGCTTCCCCAACCCCCAAGGACTGTCTGAAGAGATGTTTCAACAGCAGCTGGCAGAGAAACAGCTGGGTCTGCCCCCAGGGATGAGCATGGAAGGCATCAGGCCCAGCATGGAGATGAATAGGATGATCCCAGGCGCCCAGCGCCACATGGAGCCTGGGAATAACCCCATTTTCCCTCGAATACCCGTTGAGGGCCCTCTGAGTCCTTCTAGGGGTGACTTTCCAAAAGGAATGCCTCCACAGATAGGCCCTGCTCGGGAACTTGAGTTTGGGATGGTTCCTAGTGGGATGAAGGGAGATGTCAACCTAAATGTCAGCATGGGATCCAACTCTCAGATGATACCTCAGAAGATGAGAGAGGCTGGGGTGGGCCCTGAGGAGATGATGAAATTGCGCCCAGGTGGCTCAGATGTGCTGCCTGCTCAGCAGAAGATGGTGCCCCTGCCATTCGGCGAGCACCCTCAGCAGGAGTACGGTGTGGGCCCTCGGCCCTTCCTTCCCGTGTCTCAGGGTCCAGGCAGCAGCAGTGGCTTGCGGAATCTCAGAGAACCAATTGGGCCCGACCAAAGGACTAACAACCGGCTCAGTCATATGCCACCACTACCTCTCAACCCTCCCAGCAACCCCAGCAGCCTCAACACAGCTCCTCCCGTTCAGCGTGGCCTGGGGCGGAAGCCCTTGGATATATCTGTGGCAGGCGGCCAGGTGCATTCCCCAGGCATTAACCCTCTGAAATCTCCCACGATGCACCAAGTCCAGTCCCCAATGCTGGGCTCGCCCTCGGGGAACCTCAAGTCCCCCCAGACTCCATCGCAGCTGGCAGGCATGCTGGCGGGCCCAGCTGCTGCTGCTTCCATTAAGTCCTCCCCCGTCTTGGGGTCTGCTGCTGCTTCACCTGTCCACCTCAAGTCTCCATCACTTCCTGCCCCATCACCTGGATGGACCTCTTCTCCAAAACCTCCCCTTCAGAGTCCTGGGATCCCTCCAAACCATAAAGCACCCCTCACCATGGCCTCCCCAGCCTTGCTGGGAAGCGTAGAGTCAGGTCAGTATGCTTGCATCCTCACGGTTGCACCTTGTAGCTGGAGATGGCTAGAACAGGTTGCTTTAAGAAAGTAAGTTACTTTAAGAAAACTGGTGTCTTGATTACACAACCAGAGGAGGTGGCCTTTGCCGAAATGGACGTATTTGCGCCAAGTTGCGCCAAGGTGCGTAATCAGTACTTTTGTGGGATTATGCAAAAGTGTTTGATCCTGGCAAAAAATACGTATGTCAGATGGAACTGTTGAAAGGAAGAGGGGAAATGGGAAGTATGTGTCGGTTCACAGAGTAATTCACATTTGCACGGTGAACACATGCTGGTGAAATAAAGTGTCTTAACAGTAGATGAATGTGGCTTCTTTAAACACTGGATCCACCCACTTCAAGGGGCTGCCCTCAGGTCAAGAGATCCTGAGTGTAATCCTAAGCAAATAGGAGGGAGGCTGCTGTTAAGACTTACGTGGTTCTCATAAATACGTGTTGACCACAGAAACAATTACCAAAGCCTTCTCCTTGGTAGACTGCTGTTCTTAAAGATCAGCTACAATTTATTAGTATTTTCTTCCTAGGAGAGACTCTTGCTGATGATGGTGGTTTTGGGAGTGGGAACAGAGGTGGTCAGTGGAAGTAGCGCCAAGGTGTAAATACTAGGTTGGTGTCGTCTCCACTTGAGAAAGACTAGAATCAAAGCAGGATAGGAGATTTATCCTACCATGCTAAAGTGTCTCTCTCTGTGGGATAGCAGTTCACTAAAGCAATGCAGTAGAACTCAGACCTTTTTAGTTCAGGCATCTTGGTTGTGGAAATTAATTAAGAATGTATATAGGGTGATGTGGTTAATACCTGGGATTGGATCACTAGTCTGGCTTCATGACATACTAATATCTGAGTTGAATTCTAAATTGTGATTGGCAAGGGAAAGAGATCCACTTATTTCACATTCTATTCAGTGAAATCGTTGTCTGTAAACCATATTTTCCCCAAGCTTGAACTAATATTTCTAACATTCCTGGCGTGTTCTGTTTTCGCATCTGCTGACCTGTCACCTCCATATCACGCTGCAGTCCCCCCTGCACACACATGGAGCTTGACTAGAAGATTGATGATTTGTGTCTTGGGTCTAATAACACTGTCCTGTTCATCTGTCTCATTGCTGGCCTTGCTAGTTCATAATCATAGGGCCGCCCAATAGCCTTCAAAAGGAATCTAATTCCCTGCCCATTTTTGTTCTATTTTGCTTTCTTCTCTTAGGTGGCCCCCCGCCTCCTACAGCGAGCCAGCCTGCCTCTGTGAATATCCCTGGAAGTCTTCCCTCTAGCACACCTTACACCATGCCTCCAGAGCCAACCCTTTCCCAGAACCCACTCTCTATTATGATGTCTCGAATGTCCAAGTTTGCAATGCCCAGTTCTACCCCGTTATACCACGATGCCATCAAGACTGTGGCCAGCTCAGATGATGACTCCCCTCCAGCTCGTTCTCCCAACTTGCCATCAATGAATAATATGCCAGGTAAGAAACCAGAAAAAGAGGCCATGGAGCTAGTGCTAGACAAAAGAAACCTCTTGAAATGTTTTCTTAATGGCCGGAGGCCTGAATTGGTGGAAGTTCAACAAGTTGAAAAAATGTACCCTCTAAGTTAGTTTCAGTAGAATTAAAGTGTGTTGACTAGAGGAAGATAACAATTTTTAATTAGCTTGAGTCAGTATTTCTAAGAAAATAGGTTTCCTTGTAGTTCTGATGCTTCTGTGTACATGGATGGGTTTTGCAAATTTGTTTTTTATTTTGTTTTGTTTTTTCTCTTTTGGTCCTCCTCTAGCAATATTGAAAGCGGTTTCTTTTTAACATGCTGCTGGGAATGCCCTTAGTTCTCAAATATTTTCCTGGAAGGACAGCCTCAAACCACAAGCAGCCACAGGGTTTCAGACAGTGAAAAGCCCCTATTTCCTAGAGAAGCCCTTTCTTTAGGACTAGGGAGATTCATTCTGTATGCCTTCATTCCTGTACCCAGCCCACCCGAGCCCTGCCAACCTCACTAACAGGAAATAATCTGGGATGGTGAGGGTGATCAGCAAAGAGACCAAGACTTTTCAGCCGTGGGTTTCAGATTGTTTCCGATTCTGTTCTGATTGTTAGGAATGCTGTTTGTGTATCAGCAATCCTACTTAACCAGGTTGGGGCATGGTTTGTGGACAGCATGAGCACCATCCCTGCCATACTCAGCGGTAATTCCACAGAAAAGCCAAATATTTCAACGTCCCAGAGACTGTAGTAGAATGTATGCGCTTTCCTTTTCCATTGTTACTGTTTCTTTAATAGTTCGTGTAACCTAGAGTTTTAAATGCTTTCTCTATAAGGCAATACAAAATAATGCCAACTGAAAAAAGACCTGTTTGGGTTTTGTTATTATTTCTGTTAATTAGAATTGTAGAACTGATTAATCCTTTTTCTCCAAAAGGGCCATGCTTCAGTCATGCAGGCAAATTGTTTTCTTCTGTGTTAAATATCTCCAATAAAGAAGACTACACTCATCTGTGTATTAATTTATAACTTTTCACACAGGAGAATTTTCTCCTTGCTGTCATCTACACCCTCCTTTATCATACAGGATAAGACTCAGTAATACATTGTCTTGTACAGCCGTTGGTTTGTATGTCCCCAGATGTATTATAATCTTATTGTGGGTAGGGATTGTATATCATATGTTTTCCCAGCATAGTACTCTGCATATTAGATGCACAATAATTTTTTTCTTAATTTGATTTATTATAGTTTTTCTGAGTTGCTTTTGGTTAAGTTGATTCCTTTGATATCTTTATTTTTCTAGGAATGGGCATTAATACACAGAATCCTCGAATTTCAGGTCCAAACCCCGTGGTCCCGATGCCAACCCTCAGCCCAATGGGAATGACCCAGCCACTTTCTCACTCCAATCAGATGCCCTCTCCGAATGCCATGGGACCCAACATACCTCATGGGGTCCCAATGGGGCCTGGCTTGATGTCACACAATCCTATCATGGGGCATGGGTCCCAGGAACCACCAATGGTACCTCAAGGACGGATGGGCTTCCCCCAAGGCTTCCCTCCAGTACAGTCTCCCCCACAGCAGGTTCCATTCCCTCACAATGGCCCCAGCGGGGGGCAAGGCAGCTTCCCAGGAGGGATGGGTTTCCCAGGAGAAGGTCCCCTTGGCCGCCCCAGCAACCTGCCCCAAAGTTCAGCAGATGCAGCACTTTGCAAGCCTGGAGGCCCCGGGGGTCCTGACTCCTTCACTGTCCTGGGGAACAGCATGCCTTCGGTGTTTACAGACCCAGATCTGCAGGAGGTCATCCGACCTGGAGCCACCGGAATACCTGAGTTTGATCTGTCCCGCATTATTCCATCGGAGAAACCTAGCCAGACACTGCAATATTTTCCTCGAGGGGAAGTCCCAGGCCGAAAACAGCCCCAGGGTCCTGGACCTGGGTTTTCGCACATGCAGGGGATGATGGGGGAACAAGCCCCCAGAATGGGACTAGCATTACCTGGCATGGGAGGTCCAGGGCCAGTGGGAACTCCGGACATCCCTCTTGGTACAGCTCCATCCATGCCAGGCCACAACCCCATGAGACCACCAGCCTTTCTCCAGCAAGGCATGATGGGACCTCACCATCGGATGATGTCACCAGCACAATCTACAATGCCAGGCCAGCCCACCCTTATGAGCAATCCAGCTGCTGCTGTGGGCATGATTCCTGGCAAGGATCGGGGGCCTCCCGGGCTCTACACCCACCCTGGGCCTGTGGGCTCTCCAGGCATGATGATGTCCATGCAGGGCATGATGGGACCCCAACAGAACATCATGATCCCCCCACAGATGAGGCCCCGGGGCATGGCTGCTGACGTGGGCATGGGTGGATTTAGCCAAGGACCTGGCAACCCAGGAAACATGATGTTTTAAGCTGCTAAGATTGGATGTGCCGATCCTTGTCAAGATGAGATTCCAGGTCCTGTGAGCTGCTTTGAGGGAGTTCCAGGAGTACTTGCTATTGGTCATGCAATAGGAGAACAGAGACCCGAGGGCTGCTTTGGGGGAGGGGGGAGCTCGAGAATGTATGGATTTACCTGAAAACAAATTATTCATTTAATCAACAGGTGTGTTTTTTTTAAGATTTATTTTTTAAAAATTATTTTTGTGGACTTGGGTATCCCGTGATGGCACCTCCTTTTGGGAATCTGTAACCGTGCTTTGAGAATTGCCATCGGTCACGTGTTGCACCGTTCTCTGTATGTTTACGTCCTTTGGACTGGCTTCTCCCAGGATTCTTTTCTGTTTTTGTTTTTTTGATTTGGGCTTTATTTTTTTTGTGTACTGTACTATATTGTAAAAGGGATTTTAGCAGAGACTTTAGTCTTTGGGGCAAGAGGAGAACAGGAATGCTGGGCTGTTTACTTTAGGTGGAGAATCCATCTTCAGACCTTTGGACTATTTTCTTTCAACTCCAGTGTATAGAAAAACCAAACTACGACCTCAGAGCAGAGTATTAATGAAAAGCACAAAAAAAGGAACTAAGTTCAGCGAGGGGTGGGGGGAAGGGGGAATTTTTCTTTTTAAAAATAACAAAGCTTAGGACATTTGTTTTTCAGTTCAAGTGCTCTACAGCACTCTGTGTCTCTCCCAATATACCCACCGTCACATTTTTCTCTCGTTTTTCTCTCTCCCGTTTTGCCCCGTCTCCTCCGTTAAGTGTGTTTCCTTCCCTTTTGCCCCCACTGGTGACCCTCTGCTTCCCTCCTCTCTTTTTCCCTTTGGCAGCTGCAATACACGGTGTTGGGGAAATAAATCTAGCGAAGCCTCGCCTTCCGTGCCGGGCGCCCTCCTGGCTCCGAGAGGGAAAGGTCTGTCCTTGGGATGCTCTTTGGTCTTTCTTCCCCTTAGTCTTTCTCTTCCCCAACGTACCCTTCCTTCCCTGCCCACCTCGTTTTCAGTTCTCCTTTTATTAGGAATTCCCAAGTGAATTTTATTAATGTGGGGGTGGAACAGATGCTAAAAGCTATCCAGTATTTTGTTTTTGTTTTAAATTTTGTGGTTCCTTCACTTTCCTCCCCCTCCCGTGCGTAAAACGTTCTGTGTAACCTCCATTAAATTTGGTACAAAACCACTTGCCAGAGCTGTGGTGTCAGAAAAATAAAATATATTGTTTCTTACAAAACTGAATTGCCTTTTTTGTTTACTTGGATTCCTGTTTGTTTCGTGTTGGGCATGCTGGCCGCGGTGTGACCCAGAAGTATAGAATCTTTGTGTTGGGGTTGATCATAGGGTCATGGGTAGGCAGAGTGTACAAAAGTGCCTCCTAATAGAGCATCCGCCTTGCTGTTGAGGGAGAGCCACTCATGTAGATTCATCCCGTACTGTTCCTCTCTCAGTCATGAAATCCTGGTTATAAGCAGAGGGGCAACCCTGGTCCCATTGCTGAACTTTACCTCTAGGGCAATTAATGGTTTTTATAGGCATTTTCGTGAGGGCCAATTTAATGCTATAAAGTAATTAAGAAAGCCAAAGTTATGTTTTTAGTTATTTAAGCTAAGAGACGTCCCTGGTATTGTTAAGGTAAAATGTTATTACTATTCCTGCAAGTCGCAGGTTGCACAGTCCGTGGGTTTCTGTGGTCCCCACCCAGGTGCCGCCTCCGGCCCTCACCGCTGGCCCCCATCCCCTCTGCCACCCCTGCCCAGGCTGTGTGCAGCTCACGTCCCACCCCCCACGCCTTCAGCGCATCGGTGTGTATTCCGCAAGGTATGTGTCTGAGAGCTCGCTGTTGTGTTTCTGCGCAGTTAATTTCGTTCTGGTGTGTGTATTTCTTTGCATTGTAGGCGTTTTTAGCTCAGTGGGCATCTGTGCGCGTGTTTGTTCTTAGGTGAGAGAATCTAAGCAAGGAGCAGCAGGTGCAGAGTCATCTGCAGACAAACTCGTACAAATTGGGCTCTGCTGGTGTTTCGCAGTCTGAGATTGTCTCTCCGACAACTGTTTTTGAGAGCCGTTTTCTCTTCCGCCTTCTGCATGCAGCCCTGACTTCTCAGCAATACAAATGCCCCAGACAACAAAAAAAATGAGGAGATGAACATTTGAGTCCCTACTCTACCTGTCACCTCCATGTACCTCCTTGCGCTGAGTTTTAAGAGGCCCTGTGAAGTAGGTGGTAATCATGTCATTTGCAGGTGAGAAAACTGAGTTAAAGAATTCTGACTCAATCCAATCTATTTTGTTGATGCTGAGTGGAGAAAATTTTATGTTGTAGAGAAATTAGGATGGTAAAATGAAGATTTTGTTTCGCGAATTTAGCAATGTATAGAAGAGAACAGGGCAACAGCCAAACGTGGGGAGCACGAGATGAGGACTTGAAGAAAGTCTGGCACCTGGCATTTGTCCACTGGTCTGGCCTCTTGGGCAGGTGCTGTCCTTGCTGCACCTAATAGTGTTGCAGTCACTAACGGTGTGTGGCCCCGTTGCTGCTTTCCCGGGCAGGGAGTCAAGGCAAGAAAGGAACGCAGAGCAGGTACCCATTTAGAGAGCCGGTTAGAGACGGGATACCCTTGCGGAGGCAGCCAGGGCTGCTGGGGGAGGCTGGGGTGGGGCATTCCTTGCCCGCAGCCCCCTGCTGGAGACCTCGCAGCAGTGCAAAGCAACTTTCCCGCTTGGCGTTTTTTAAAGACCCCATAATAAATCTTCATTTCACCTTATCAGCATATACCAATATTTCATCACAATGATCTCTGATACACCACGTTTATTTAGGGTTTGAATATAACAATTTTTAATTCACTAAGATTGTTACCAAAAATAATCACATTTTGAGAGACTGGATGCTATCGAATGGAGAACTAAGGATGCAAGATTTTAAAAAAAATCAGTGAAAGTGATAAATGTGTTTCATATTAACATAATCCTGCAAAAGCCCGGCCAGTCTTCTCTTCCTCCTCTCCCAAATTTTGGGATTGAATGAAGGAAATGCAATAATGACTCATTTACTTCAGGGGTAGGTAGTGGAGTGTGAGTTGCAGCATTATTTCTTAAGGACTAATGAGGAGTATGTGGCATTTTCCCTAAAACAATGTAAAATAAAATAATATACTTTTTAAAAGATTCTGCGCTTATAAATGAAAACAAACGTATAATGGTTAGGGGTCTTATGAAAGGTGTGGCATCAGAAAATACATTTTAAAACAACATTTTTACATATTTTTAAAGCTACTCTTTAAAAAATGGATCCGACATTCCTCGCAGCCTCCCTGCTCTCTTACGCTTCTTGACATTGTAAGCACGATGCAACTGCGGGATGTGCCACCTGTGCAGTGGAAAGGACCCTGCTTATCGTTGAATGCTCTACTGTCGCTACTCGAAATTCTTCATTGCTGAATAGGGGGCCCCACAAATTACTTAGCCCATCTTGCTTGTTGTGAACAAGAGAAGTTGCTGCAGCTCCACAGTGATGCCGGGATCCTGGTCTCTATAGCTATTTTTTCATTTTTTGGGGTCTTGCTTCGTTGCCCAGGATAGAGTGCAGTGGCATGACCATAGCTCCTTGCAACCTCACCCTCCTAGGCTCAAGCGATCCTTCTGCCTCAGTCTCCCAAGTATCTAGACCTGCAGGGGCGCATCACCGTGCCTGGCTAATTTTTCTATTTGTGTGTGTTTCGGGGGGGCCGGGTGGGTCTTGCTCTTGCTCAGGCTGGTCTCAAACTCCTGACCCCAAACAGTCCTCCCCGCTCGGCCTCCCAGAGTCCTAGGATTACAGGCGTGAGCCACTGTGCTGGCCTTTATGTTTATTCTTATTTCTCCTTAACCAGCGGCTGGGGGCACCCCAGACAGAGTGAAGCTGTGTTCCGTTTAAACTGTTTACACTTTAGTCATTCCCTTTTCTTTTTCTGAGCACTTTCAAAGTGCTGAAAGGAGAGGGATGTTGTATTTAACCCAAGGACTCACTTATTCAGCAAACATCTATAGAGCACCTACTGTGTGTCAAGGACTGTGCAAAGGCTGGGATGAGGCAAAGGGTGTGTAAATCAGTTATTACAATACAATACCATGATTACTACAGTGAAGGTGCCGACCGGGACAACAGTCAAAGGAAAGGTGAGTTTTGGAAGGTTCAAAGGAAGCATTTCCTGGAGGGTGGTGGTGAGCTCACATGCAGAGGAAGAGGGAACAGCAAGGCCTGCCAATGGGATGGGCTCTAGAGAAACGAGTCTAGAGAAAGCGCAGGTCCTGCGGAGCCCCATGTGGCCCTATAAGGAGTTTGAACTTCAAAGTTGTCAGCAAGGGAATCAGGTGATCAGATTGGCTCTTTAGGATTCCTGAGTCGGGCTGTGGAAGACAGGCTGGGGGTGGGGTGAAAGAACCACAGGAAAATCGCTTGCAAAATCTTGCTTATTCTACAAAATCCTTAAGCTCAGACTCATCTCTTTTGCTTTAAATGACATCAAATTGTATCACGTTCCCCATGCTGTTTAGACAACTTGAGCCCCACTGCCACTTTCTTTTCTCTAACTCAGAACTGTGATTTTGTTTTCAAAGTCACAAACCCTTATATTTAAAAAAAAAAAAGTCATGGAATCTTAATTTGGTGGTGATAATAACACATTTAAATAAACAGTTCACACAGCACAAAAACTAGTTTGTGGCCAAACATTTCATACTGGAGGGGGCTAAATAATAAAATAATGTTAAAGGGAAGGTATGCTATGAGGATGGTAATAAAAACTGTCTCTATTTAACATAGCTTCTTCTCTGTGTTACTGCTAAACAGACATGGATGTTTTCTCTGCCTAGATGTGACCACGCTTCAACCGTTAACTTTCTGGCTCAGTGCTTAATCATGCTTGGCAACCAGTACCGCTAAAGGGAAACAATGAGTGTATGTGTGATCATAGAAAGGGAAGATAGAAGGTTCAGAAATTATTTCCTCACACATATTTAAAGCATGGAAAAATTTGGTTATTTCACCAAATACAAGAGAACCAAGGCTTCCCTTGCAAAATACCCGCTCAGAGCCCCCAAGCAATTATATGGGGCCCTGGGGTTCCAAAGAAAGAGCGGGTTAAAGAAACCTAGCCCTAGGAAAGTGTTAAGTCTTCGCTGGGGGTCAGAGAGGCCAGCTTGATGTGCCGATGTGTGGCTCTTAGAGCTTTGGTTTCTTACACCTTGCAACCCACATCTAGACCAGTAACCCCTTTTCATGAGGGCCTAAGGCAAAAGTCTCCCCAAAGCACTTAGGAAGCAGCCCTCTGCTTTCCTTTCTCCAACGGCTGGAGGGGCAGAAACAGCTTACAAATCTCAATGGTATCTAGTGTCCAATTAATCAGTGTTGAAGGTAAATTAAAAAGTTTTCAAACAAATTTTTTTCTTTGCTACAGCCAAAGTCCTTTCTGTTAAAGACTCCTGGGAGCCTGTGTTTACTTCTCATCTTTACCAAGCTTCCAGGAGCTTTCATTTTCCTCATTTCCCACATAGAAACTCCAACCCCATAGGCTTCTTTCCCTGGAGGCTTCTACCTGTCCCTACGCATCAATCTGTGATCTAAGCACATGCTTCCAGCTGCGCTTTGAGGGCTCTTGAGTATTGGCTTCTGGCTGCTAGATTCTCAGCCTCAAACGCAGTCAGGAGCTGGGCCCAGCACCTTGCCAGAGACTGAGTCATTGCCACTGGGTTCAGTCAAAATGTATTTGGTTGCAGGGGATCGTGGATTACTATGATTTATTTTGTTCTCCAAACTGCAAAAGTTCTCCTCGGCTTTGGTAAAATTCTCTAGAGAGCTGTCTGTACCTGAGCTATTAAAAAATTTTATACACGCACACATACAGATTTATTTATACAAGTGTATATGTATCTTTAATATACTGAAGTGTATAAATAATTAAATGCCAGTTATGAAATGTCAACACACTGCAGTGAAGATTAGTTTGTTTTTGCCTTGTCAATGAAGCTGGAGAATCCCTAGAATTTTCTTCATTTGTATTGTACTTGATGCCAGCAAGGCATTTAAAATATAATCATCATTATTTAAAAGTGTGATAACACCAGTGAGGAAATACAAGGATCACATCCATACAAAGGATGAACCAGGCACACGCGGCCCAGGTAAGAAATTATGTGACCTTCTGCATTGTGTAACTGAATCCGTGATGGTAACAAGGACCTTTGTAAGAAGTTATTACCGTCACTTAAGTAATAAGCTTCTAGTATCTATTTTATACCTTGCCCTGTGCTGGGCACAATGGAGTATAATAGCTGTCCACAAGGAACCTACATCCAATTGGAGACATATACTAGGAATTACTGCAGAATAAGACTAAATTCTATTCTCAGCATTTCCATATTCTATGTTTATATTCTATATTGAAATAATTACTAAACTGGACAATAAAGACAGACAAGGGTCATACCTAATGCATATTTAATAAGAATGTGATCATAATTCCAATGCCTTTCCTGCATTATTATTTATCTTTTTTTTAGCAAGAAAGTATTTTTTAAATTAAGGTATGTGTTTTTCTTAGACATAATGCTATTACACACTTAATAGACTATAGTATAGTATAAATATAACTATTTTTAAAATTTTTAAATTTTAATTATTATGGATACATAATAGTTGTACATATTTATGGGGCACATGTGATGTTTTGATACAAGCATACAGTGTGCAATGATCAAATCAGAGCAATTTGGGTATCCATCACTTCAAGCATTTATCATTTCTTTGTGTTAGGCACATTCCAATTCCATTCTTTTAGTTATTTTAAAATATACCCTTCCTGCATTATTAATCTCTCCTCTACCTTCAGATTATCCCCATCAGCATGCAAACATGTCCTAAGCTTGGTTCTAGGCCTTCTGCTTACTCTTCTAATTCATCCAGTGCCAAATATTATATACCATCTGTACACTGATAATTCTAGAAATTCTATCTCCCTCTCAGCCTATTCATATGAGTTCTAGACTCACAGATTCAACTGGCACCTTGACACTGCCTTTTGGATGTCTTGTAGGCACCTCAAACTTAACATATCTTAAACCAAACTTCTGAATTTCCCCCAAACCTAATCTCCATACCCCAGTTCCCAATCACGGTAAATGACAAATGTCCATCCACCTAGTTCTCATGTAAGACACCTGGGGTCATTCTTAATTCTTTATTCCTCACATAAAACCACCAGAAAATCCTTTTATGTCTATTTCCAAAACGTACCTTAAATCCATCCACTTTTCTCCATCACTCTAGTTCAAGTTACCATCTTTCACCAGATCTATTACACTAGATTCTTCACCTCTGCTTCCACTCTTGCTCCCCTTCAATTAGTTCTCCACAGTGTAAACAGAGTCATCTTAAAAAATATAAATCCTATACATCATTTTCTTCCTTAAGACCGTTTAGTGGCTTCATGACACAGCTAGCATGAAATCTGGGGTCTTCAGGCCCAGGTGCCTCCCCAGTTCCACCTCCTGCCCTCTTCCCTCACTGGCTGTGCTCCAGCCAAGCCATTCCAACTCCAGTAAATCCAACATGCCAAGCTCTGCTCTTGCCACAGGACCCTTGAGCACACTGGTCCTTGGCCTGGTGTACTCTTGACTTCAGCCCTTCCGGATGGCCGGCTACTTCACATCCTTCAGGTCTGAGCTTGTCACCATCTCAACGAGGCCTTCTCTGATTACCATATCCAAATACCTACCCATCCCTAATGCACACACCCTGTCATTTTGTATCACAACATCCTGTTTGTATCCCTGGTAGCAATTATTTATTCTGTCTTGCCCACTCTGTGAAGTGAAGCCCCTGCTAAATTTTCTTGCTCATCACTTGTTCACCAGCATCAAGCATAGTGTCTCTAAACTATAAGGGATCAGTCAACATTTGTTAAATAAGTACAAGAAAAGAAGGATCATCATGAGCTTGGGTGACCGGGAAAGATTGGTTGTGGTACGTGAGGTGGACCCTATAATAAAGCTGGGGCTGGGGGACACAAATGAGGGACTGGAAGTGGGAATGAACAGATAAAGACAAACAGGCCAGATGGCATTGAAGGGAACCCACCTTAACCAAAAGCAGTTGTATGAGTAACAAAATGTGAAACCGAAAAGGGAAGAAAGGAAGAACAGCTCCAAAAGCCAAGAAAAGGAAGTTCATTTTGATATGGGAAGTAATTGGGACCCACTCTTTGGTCTTGATCGGAGGACTTAAATGATACGTATTTTACAAGATGAGTGCAGGGGCGAGCAGCATGGATGAAGCAAGGTTCAGCCCAAAGTCTGGAGGAGCTGACCAGCAGCACGCACAGCATTCTGGGACAAGGAGGTGAGGCTCCTGGCAATGTGACGGAGAGTAAAGGGCAAAGCCAAGAGACTTGTGGAGGAAGAACCTCCAAGACGTCATTAGATACTGGGGGAAGAGACGATAGGAGTCCAACATGGTGCCAGGATTTTGAGACTGAGAACCTGAAAGAAAGACAGAATCATGGTGCTGGAAAGGACTGACCTATAAGGCTCCCTGACAGGGGCCAGCACCTGTCCTTGAGCCATCCAGGAATGGGAGGCCATTCTATTGAACGTCATCTGTTCTGATATTTAGAAAATTCTGCCACATAATGAATCAGGCTTCTTTTAGCTATCTGCTTATTGGTTCCAATTCTACCCTTAGAAGTAAATACAGAGTAAGTAAGAGTAGTCTTTATTTCACAGGCCAGCCCTTCACGTAGTTAAAAACAGTTAATATGTCCCTTCCAATTTTCTTTTTCCCAAGCTAAATCCCCTGTTCCATCAGTCGAGACCAGTGAGATCTAGTTTTGAGTCCCCTCGCTCATAATTTTATTGGTTTTATCATCATTTATACATACCTTGAAAGGAGCCCTCACACTGCCTGGTCAGCACAGAGCACAGTGAGACTATTACCTCCTTTTATCTGAACACAGTTTTACTAATAGACAAAAGTTTTCCTTTTTTGTTTCTACTGTGGATTTAAATTGAAATTTTAGGAAATAAAAACCTCAAGATCTTTTTCACACGAAAAAGTCATCACTTCTAATCATACATTTTTTTTGCTTAGTTTTATATCCTATATTCAGAATTCTATAGTTATTCCTATTTAATTTCAGTATTGATTTTGATCTATTGTTCCAGAATCTTAAAGTCCTTAGAAACTTATTCCAACACTCTTTATAATTAGTTCTCTCTAATTTTTATATCAAAAGCAAAGCTGTTAAGATTTTCATCCAAGTAATGAAAGGGCTCAGAATAAAGTCCTGGAGCTAACAATCAGAAGTACTTTTTTTCATGTTTCTTAAAAATTGTGGTAAAAAATATATAGCATACAGTCTACCATTTTAGCCATTTTTAAATGTACATTAATGTACGGAGCACTAAGTACATTCACATTGTTATACAACCATCATCACCATCATCTCCAGAACTTTTCATCATGCAAAACTGACACTCTGTACCCATTAAACAGTAACTACTTGTTTCTCCCTGTCCCCAGACCCTGGCAACCACCTTTCTACTTTTTGTCTCCATGAATCTGACTATTCTCAGTACTTCATACAAGTGGAATCATACAATATTTGTCCATTTGTAACTGGCTTATTTACTTAACATAATGTCCCTAAGTTTCATGTATGTTGTAGTATGTGTCAGAATTTCCTTCCTTCTTTTTTTTTTTTTTTTTTTTGAGACAGAGTCTCACGTTGTGCCCTGGCTAGAGTGAGTGCCGTGGCATCAGCCTAGCTCACAGCAACCTCAAACTCCTGAGCTCAAGCGATCCTCCTGCCTCAGCCTCCTGAGTAGCTGGGACTACAGGCATGTGCCACCATGCCCGGCTAATTTTTTCTATTTTTAGTTGTCTAGCTAATTTCTTTCTATTTTTAGTAGAGATGAGGTCTCGCTCTTGCTCAGGCTGGTCTCAAACTCCTGAGCTCAAATGATCTGCCCGCCTCGGCCTCCCAGAGTGCTGGGCTTACAGGCATGAGCCACCGCGCCCGGCCGTGAGCTACTCTTGATTAGGGATTTGACTGTCTTATATTTAACACTAAATCTAACATGGAAAGACTAGCACGTGCTTCACTCTGGCTAATGGGTGGCACTTTCAAAACTGTCCTTGCTGTTTTTTTTTTGTTTTGTTTTGTTTTGTTTTTGAGACAAAGTCTTACTCTGTTGCCTAGACTAGAGTGCAGTGGCATCATTATAGCTCACTGCAACCTCAAACTCTTGGCCTCAAGGGATCCTTCTGGCTTAGCCTCCCCAGTAGCTGGGACTATAGGCGCAGGCCACTACACCTGGCTAATTTTTCTTATTTTTTTGTAGAGACAGGGTCTCACTCTTGCTCAGGCTGGTCTCGAACACCTGACTTCAAGGGATCCTCCTGTCTTGGCCTCCCAGAGTGCTAGAATTACAGGCACGAGCCACTGTGCCCAGCACACAGTTTTGTTTTGTTTTTTTTTTTAATCAACTATGTACAATTTGTGCCCCTGTTGGATCTGAAAATTCTAGAACTTTTTAAATTTTTATTTTATTTTATTTTTTTCGAGACAGAGTCTCACTCTCTTGCCTGGGCTAAAGTGAGTGCCGTGGCGTCAGCCTAGCTCACAGCAACCTCAAACTCCTGGGCTGAAGCAATCCTCCTGCCTCAGCCTCCCAAGTAGCTGGGACTATAGGCACGTTCCACCGTGCCTGGCTAATTTTTTCTATTTTTAGTTGTTTGGCTAATTTCTTTCTATTTATAGTAAAGACAGGGTCTCACTCTTGCTTAGGCTGGTCTTGAACTCCGAGCTCAAACAATCTACCCACCTCGGCCTCCCAGAGTGCTAGGATTATAGGCGTGAGCCACCACACCTGGCCCTGAAAATTCTAGAACTTATCCACTCATTTATGTATTAACTGGAAGAAGTGAAGCACTTTATAAACACTTTTTTGAAGATTTGGTGGACTGTGTAGGAGAAAATGGATTTCAATAGCATCCTTAAACCATAATGACAGATTTGGATTTAGGTGTGATCAAGGCTTCTAAAAGTGAATTTCAGGGTGCTATCAATAAAGTTTGATTTTTCGATTTAGCCCAATGCACTTGGCAGAAAATCGAAATGTGTGGATTGGCCATGTGATACAGCAACAATGACAATGTCAATTTAAAAGGGTGTCATTTGCCTGCATTGGCGTGCCTTAGCTGATGACATTCCAGGAGCTTTTAATAAATTAAAGCCACATTTTCCTGAAGAAACCAGAGAAGTTACTGATGCAACCGTATTGCTGTTTTTTTTTTGAGACAGAGTCTCACTCTACTGCCCTGAGTAGAGTGCCATGGCATCTGCCTAGCTCACAGCAACCTCAGACTCCTGGGCTCAAGCGATCCTCCTGCCTCAGCCTCCCGAGTAGCTGGGACTACAGGCATGCGCCACCATGCCTGGCT
>CAUYSK010105874.1:0-48025 GCA_963575035.1 Avahi laniger
TGGCGTCAGCCTAGCTCACAGCAACCTCAGACTCCTGGGCTCAAGCGATCCTTCTGCCTCAGCCTCCTCAGTAGCTGGGACTACAGGCATGCGCCACCATGCCTGGCTAATTTTTTTTCTAAATATTTTTAGTTGTCTGATTAATTTCTTTCTATTTTTAGTAGAGACGGGGTCTCACTCTTGCTCAGGCTGGTTTCCAACTCCTGAGCTCAAGCAATTCGCCCGCCTCGGCCTCCCAGAGTGCTAGGATTACAGGTGTGAGCCACCGCGCCCGACCTCCCTTGTTTTTTAAATATGTTTGAGCACATCACAACTAACTAAACTGTCTTATTAGTTCAAGTATTCTATACGCGTGTCTTTCTCTTCTTTATCTCTTTTTGTTTGTTTTACTGCATTGGCTAAATATTTTACACCGATGAGTAAACAACAAGAAAACAGAAAGCAGAAAAAAAATTTGTTCCAAAATATGAGAGATTCCAGACAGTGATTCCATCATACGGGTCCAGATCTTCTTTCTGAACACTTCCTCTCTGGGATCATGCACTGGAGTCTTCCGCACCTGCAGCGGTCAAGCATCTTCAACACTCGGCTTGCTCTCGTGTCGTGAAGGAAAGATGCCATTTTCAGATGCACAGTGTCCCTAAAAGAGAGATTCAACATATTTCTCACAAGCTAGCTCCTTTTACCTCAGAAGGGAACATAATACCAAACTTCAGAGTGAACTACTCAGATGTTCAAGGCATTGAAGGGCCAAGCAGATGTGTTGAGGAAGGCAGTCAGGATTAGGACGCACTTTTGCAGACAGATGAATTCTCCCTGTCACCAAGATAACAAAGCACTGAACAGTGTGTCCTCTTTCTCAACCCAAGGATGTTTGAGTTTCATATTTTAGTTATGGCCCAAAGAGAAGGCTGAGGTGAGATGGAGTTGCAATCAGTCAAAAAGAGATGGCTGTAAACTAACCAGGTGGCCAGAATGGTGATGACAATTCCCAGTGGACGTATTTTGGGCACCTGTCTCCTATTCTATTTTGCTACCTTTACAGTTAAGATCCTGGGCCCGATTTTTGACACAGTCTGCCTCATAGCTGCTGGAAAGACGAGGTCTCATTAAACACTTCTATAGAAGCACTACCCCTAGCACTCAACCCCACACATCCCCTTCCACCTGTACCTCATCCCAGTCCATCCCAAGTAAGAGTCCTAGTAATTGTGATGTCAATGCATGTGAGGAATTCTTGTCGCCCTACTAACCACCAGCCTGAGACTGATGGCCATCTGACACACGAGTGGCCCATCTAAAGTCCTGCCCTGAAGGCTCACTTTCTAGGACTGCTCTTAGTGCCAACTGTCTTAGCCTGGGTTCCCCTAAAAGCACAGCCTGAAACAAAGACTTACATGTGATCGTTCATTTGGGAGTGTGGATCTAGGTGTTAGGACAGAAGCCAGGAAAGGATAGGAGATCAAAACAGGGAAAGAGGGAGAGTCTAAACAGCAATCGAGTTGACCAGCTGCTACAGGATGCTCAGTCCCAATGGACAATCGGAGCAGCACTGTGACATGTAGCTCAAGGCCTTGCTCCTGGTGAGAGACAGGAAAGCATTTGTCTATTGGCTCTCTCTTGCCCCCCAATTCTTGGTTGAAGGTTGCCCCCAAAGGACATTAACTACTCCTACCTTGGTTGAACAAGTGGGGTTCCAAGGATATCCTACACTGAGGGGTATCAGAGAAGCCCCGGGGCAAGGTGCCATTGGATTACACCTGCTGTATACTTTCCAAAGCCAGAGCAGAACTGGTAGCCATAGTTGTGGGTGAAATAAGAGCTGAGGCCAAGGAGACTCAAAGCAGTGCCCAAGAGGCATCCCATAAACCATCCAAACACTGTGACTACAAGTTTTCTTTCATAACTTTTAAAATGTCTTTAAGAATGAGTAATGTAGAGTCATCTCTGATGCGGCAGAGTAGATACCGTGAGCAAAGCTCACCCTCCCGAGTTGAAAAAATTTATGGACAAGAAGTTGTCATTGAAATTAACTGGTGGCAGATGTGTTCAAGGAATATTGTGGGGATTTGATCCCTTTATGAATCTTGTGATAGATGAATGTGTGGAGATGGCAACTAGTGGGCAACAGAACAATATCGGAATGGTGGTAATATGAGGAAATAGTATCATCATGTTAGAAGGCTTGGAGCGAGTATAAATAATGGCTGTTCAGCAGGGAAATTCATGCCCCCTCTCCAAAGGGCCTGTTTCACTATGACATCAAAATTGGGTCATGTACATTTTCATATTAAATGTTTTGTTAAATAAACTTTTGTAATAGTAAAAAAAAAGAGAGAGAGAGAGAGAGACAATGAGTAATGTAATCATGTTTTCTACCTCCTATTGAGTTCATTTTGGTAAGTTACATATTCCTATTTATTTATTTATTTATTTATTTATTTATTTTTGAGACAGAGTCTTGTTCTGTTGCCCAGAGTAGAGTGCCATGGTGTCAGCCTAGCTCACAGCAACCTCAAATTCCTGGGCTCAAGTGATTCTCTTGCCTCGGCCTCTCAAGTAGCTGGGACTACAGGTGAGTGCCACCCCGCCCGGCTAATTATTTTTTCTTCTGTTTTTAGTAGAGACAGGGTCTTGCTCTTGATCAGGTTGGTCTTGAACTCCTGACCTCAAGCGATCCTCCCTCCTCAGCCTCCCAAAGTACTAGCATTGCAGGCATGAGTTGACATGCCCATTCTGATAACTTAAGTGTTCCTTTGAAAATCATTCCATTTCATCAAAGGAAGCCGATCATAATCCCAAAGATACAATCCTGAGTGTCGTAATTCCAAATGTGGAAGTCCCAAAATATCAAAATCCCAAACATATAATGCTGGAAAAAATAATTTTCAAAATTATTTAAAATGCATTTATTTACAGTTTTAAAAGGGGATTTATTTGAGAAACATATAAAAACTACGAAACACTTCATAGGCAACTTTGCACTATAAAATAGTCAATAATAACATATTTTTTGCACTCATAAAGAAATAGGTCAGAAAGGGAAATGTATCAACACATGTCACTTTGGTTGGTAATTGTGTGCACTCAGCTCTGGAACTGTGGTCATCTAAACCATACTTAATTTCCAAATAAAGACAATAATGAGGTAATAGTTCCCTCTAACATGATGCAACTATTCTGTGGTTGTGATTTTTGGGATTTTAGATATTAGGAATTTTAGGCTTTAGGGATTTGATCTTTTGGAATTTCAACATTTGGGATTATGGCATTCAGGACTGTGTATTTTGGGATTATGATTCAAACCCTTCATCAAGATCCTCAAACATGCTAGTGTAGTTTTTTCTCTCCCTCTCTTTTTCACTAGATTTTTAAAGGGTTGTCTAATTTACTGTTTTTTGTTTTTGTTTTTTGTTCCCTGAAAATCATCACATAGGATGTTTTTATTTTGGTATTTTTTTTCTTTTTACAAAAACCAGCTTGGATTGAACTATTAATGATACTTTTCTATTTTTCAATTAATAATCAATTTCTGCTTTCGTGATATGAATATCTTTTAACAGCTTTACATTTATTTTATACTAAAAAATTTTCCTTCTTGAGATGAATACTTCACTTATTTTCATTATTACTTTTTAAAATAATAATAGTAATTTAGAATATGATTTTTTTCTGAGTCTAGCTTTGTTATCTGCCAGAAATTTTGAAATCTGGTATTATTATTATTGTTATTTTCAAAATAGTATTTAATTACGTTTTATCTCCTTTTTTACCTAGGCATTATTTAGAAGAACATTGTTTAATTTCCTGGTATTTGTATTCTACTATTTAATATTTTTCTCACTAATTCTTTGTATTATTAGATTAAGGTTAAAGAGAGTTTATATCTAAGAATTTACTAATATTTCTTTTATGGTCTAATGTATTATCTTAGTTTATAAATGTCCCAGGGCCATTTTAAAGGAATATAAATTAGCTGTTTGTGCATTGTAAATAGCGAAAAGCTTATTGGTTATTTAATTCTTTTGTGTCCATTTGATTCATCAACGTCTATGAAAGAAATGATAAATATTACCGTTAAGATTATAGTATTATCAATTTCTTCTTGTTCTTGATTTCTAAGATTTTTTGGTTTTTTTCCAGAGACAAGGTCTGTCTTGTTGCCCAGGCTAGACTTCAGTGGCACAATCATAGCTCATTGCGATCTCAAAATCCTAGGCTCAAGTGCTCTTCCTGCCTCAACCTCCCAAGTAGCTGGGATTACAGGCATGCACCATCATGCCCAGTTTTTATTTTTTGTAGAAACAGGGTCTCGCTATGTTGCCCAGGCTGGTCTCAAACTCCTAGCCTAAAGTGATCCTGCCCCCCTCTGGCCTTCCAAAGTGCTGGGATTATGGGCGTGAGCCACTGAGCCTGACCAGATTTTATTTTTAAAATTTAGCTGCTATTTTATGCAGAACTTAAACATTCATGAGCCTATCTTCCTTGCGATTTGCATCTTGTATTGAAAGCATATTCTATACGATGTTTTTTCTTGAATTCTTTTTTGTTTAATATTAATATTGCCATTCCTACTTTAATTTTTGCTTTATTTTGCTTTCACTTATGTACTATATTTTTGTTCATCCTTTTAAAGAAGAGCTTATGGGGCACTTTATTTTAGGCCTACCTTTTTTAAACAACATATATGATTCAGATTTCTATGGAAGAAATAGAAATTGCTTTACGTATTTCAAACGGAAAGGGATTTAATATAGGGAATTAGGTGCTTACAGAAGTGTAGGAGAGGCTAGAGGAGTGACGAGATTGGCGGCCTCAACTGGACTATTGACTCCAAGGTCACACCGCCACATCTGCTGCCCATGGTAGAAAGCTATTGCTGCTGTTGCCAGCACCACGGCCTCTTCCCCCTGGAAGCTGGTGACCAGACATGGCATGTCTGGCCATTGCCAATGGTCCTGTCTGTCCAAACTTGTTTCCCATCAACCAGCAGCAGAAAGGTGGCCTTCACTTCACCTCTACCTGCCAAAGTTCCCTCAAATGCATCTTACTGGCCCAACCTACTTTACACCTAGCATCCTCATTTTGGAGGCCTTGAAAAAGGTAATTTTTAGTTTTACAACCTCTCCAAATAGAAGGAAGATGGAATGGAAGTTGGGAAAGCCAATCCAAGAATCTACTATGTAGTGTTGAATTTATCCTTTTGAATTTTGAGAGCTCTTCTGCTTCAAATGGGGAGAGTAGCTCAGTTCATTTATTACTATAATGAATAATATTGTTCTAACTTCTTTAATCTTATGTTTACATGCATTTCTACTTTTCTATCTTTTGGTATATTGATCAACTTTTATTTGATTTCTTTTTAGTAATTTACAAGCTTTATATCCCATTTTATTCTACTACAGATTATTTTCAGATTCAATATACATAAATAAGTATATATTTAGATTATGTATATCTTTAGGTTAAATATGTACTTTCATATGTTTGTACATATGTATTTTTTCAAGGCCAAAATAAATTAGCATCTATCAACACATGTACTAGATGTATTATACTAGTCAGGGATCTTGCTGCCAAATAAGAGAAGCCCTCTGTTAACTTGCATAGAAAAAGATTTGAGTGGAAGGGTACTTGGTGGATCCTATGGAATTGGTGGGAGGCCTGGGGAGCCAGGCTGGGGATGTGGGCAGGCAGCAGGAAGCTAGACCAAGGTGACACCCAGGAGCACCTGTTTAGAGTCTTGTGCTGCTACGACCACTGCCCCAGGGCACAGGCCTCTGCTCTTTACTTCCCTTCCTCTGGGTTCAGACCCCAGACAACCTTCCTTAGCTGAACTTAGGCCATCTAACTGGGCTCCAGTTGCTAGGGCTCTGGGAGGACGAGTATTTGGCTTCTTCATTTCAGTCATGAAAGGCTGGCCTCGGATCCCACCAAGACTCCCACAGTGGCTGATTCTTTGACCCTACAAAGGTGTCAGATGCTGGTATCCCCAAGTGAAGTGTCCACTGTATACACTCCCTCATTGTAAAAGATGAGAGATTTAGTCTGTTTTCCCTTCTTTTTAGTCTGATCAACAAGCATTTATTGACTGCCTTCTATGAATCAGAAGCTATCACAGGCATAAAATGGAAATCAAAAGTCCAGTTTCTGTCTTTGAGAAATGCATAGTCTGTAGGGGAGAGTTAGATATTTAAAGGTGCTGTTTCAATGTAATGAGACACGTGCTAGGAGCATGTATGTTCACAGGGTGGGACTGGAGCAGGGGAAAGGGATACTTAGCCCAGTCTCAGTGGGAAAGGACTAGAGCCTGATCTGATCTCACAAGAGGAGCATTTTCCAGGTGTTCAGAGGGGGAGAAAGACACAAGGACCCAGATATGGGTGGAACCCCACGAAGCATAGAAAATACATGCACTTTGCTGTCACTGGGGCATGAAATGCAAGGTGAGACCAGAGGAGCTGGGACTGGAGAGGTAGACAGGGCCACCTCATGCTAGAGGTGATCAAGGGAAGGTGACCCAGGAGAACATGAATCATCCCTATCCCCACCAAGTTGGGGCCTGGTGATTATCTCACCCTGAAATTTTCTGAGTCTTTTAACCCACAGACCTTCTAGCCCTGGTGGAGCCTGGAGAAGGGAGGTGGGGGTAGAGAGATAGCAGAGCAGAGAGAAGAGTGCCTGTAGGACAGCTGCACCCCACCCCTTGCCGTCCGCCTCTGGCTCAGCAAAGACAAGATCATTTCTGTAGTCTAGTAGATTCCAGAGAACATGGCTTGAGTGGCCTTTAGAGTAAGGGCCCCACAGACATTTTCTGAGGGGAGGACCACCTGAGTCAGGGAACGTGCATGGGGGAGGCCTCACTGGCCCAAGAGAGGACAGCATTTGTTTGTCTGACCTTCGGAGGACACCCTGGGCCCATTGGTGTTAACCAGAGAAGTAGCATCGCCCAACAGAGGGACCACAAGAGGGACCTTCAGGAAAACAATAAAAGCACTGCAGGTCTATGCCGCCAGTGAGCTGAGCTTTCTCAATAATGGTGACATTTGTTGGTGACTGATTGTGGATACCAAGGAGGGAGTTTGCTACAAGGCATGGAACATGGTAATACTTCCTAAGAATTCTCCTTAGATCTCTTTCTCCTCCCAGTAGCTGTTCAAATCCCACCCTCTTCTACCACCTATTTGATTTTTGCCTCCTTGTATGTTCTCATGCAAAGCAATCTGCCACTGCCATCAGGTCACCCCCACCCACCGGAACCTGTCTTGCCAGGACCTGACCTCAGCAGGCTGAGTCACACCTGCATCACCCTTGTGGGGCCGCATCCTGCTTCCGGTCCCAACCCCACTCTTAGCTCCGCTGGGTTCTCTGGGGGCAGGGCGGGGAGCCAAGGAGGCTGCTTTCTCTCCCTCCTTCTGAATTAGATTCTCCAGCACAAGAAATCAGGCTTCCTGGGGAAATCTAAGTTTGCTCGTGAACGTGACCATGTATTGTTGCTCAGGCACCTGAGCCAGCTATTTCTGCCTTTCCAGACTGCGCTTAGCTGTGCCCTTGAATGAACTGGGGCAGAAGTCCTTAGGTCCTGACCACACATGCTGCTCCCAACTTCCCTTCCCCTTGGCATGCAGTGGTGAACTCTGAATTCCAGCACGTCTCCGCTGTGCTGTAGAGCCTTTCTAGGGCTGGCGGGCATTCTGCCACAGAGCTGGTCTTTGTGGCTTTGTGCCCACAGTAATTACTAGGGCTGGACCATGCACACCCTCTTAACCTCCTCTGCTTCCAGCCTCCAGGATCAGCCCCCCTGCGGCATTTGGAGGGGGGTCTAACCACAGACCGGACGTGTGTGGTAGCAGGTGGTCTGCTTGCTCCTGGTCCTCCAGTGACCCTCTGCTAACTAGTGGCCAGACAGATTCAGAACATGTCCAGGCATGCCACTGACCTCCTCATCCATGAAATTCCCAGTATGTGCAGAAATTGTGTATTATATTGGTTCTGTATAAATATTGATTCCCAGTATTCTGCACGGCTGACAGACTTCTTTAGACTCAGTCTAGCTTACAGAAAGCCACCTGAGTATAGTTCTCCATTTGCCACATCTGGGCCTGAAAACTTCATGCCCTCGTGCTTCTAATTCTGATTTTGGAATAGATCCCATCATTTCCCTCTTTTGAAGGTTACGTAACTTTCCAAGAATCACACCACTTCTGTTGAGTCAACCTCCCTTCCTTTGCACCATGAGCATAACAGCTAGATGCTCCTTTTGAAAACTCATTCTTGTCACAGTCCTAGGAGTGTGATTTACCTGAAGGACAGCTCAGGCCGAAAACCCAGACAAACTCACCAAATATGGCCTAAACCTTCCAAGCTACTTTGTAGACTACTGTCATGGTATCATATCCAAATAAATACAATCCCATCTCAAAAAAAAAAAAAAAAAGATCGATGAATAATGCAGGTCTTTTTGAAGCTTTCTTCTAGACCTGGAAAAGAGGGTTCCATAGAATATCATACAAAAATACCTCCTAACATCTCTCTAAACAATTATTGTTATGCCCAAACTTTGATTTCTCATCAACTTCTTATGGTGCTTCCTGCTTTTCTCTGCCCCTCTTTCTTTCTTTCTACCTCTTTCTCTCTCTCCCTCTATCCTGTGTTCCTGGAATACATTCTCTTAGCATTTTACCACGTCTTCTTCTCTAGTCAACAAAACAAAACCATCTTCCTTCAGATCAGTTCTCCTTAGAAGGATCAGAAAGGACACATTTTTTTCTCTAGTTATTTTTAATTAAACTTTTTATTTTGAGATAAATGTAGATGTACATGCAGTCGTTAGAAATCAGGCAGCATAATCCCCTGCATGTGTCCCCAGTTTCCCCAGTGGTAACATCTTGCAAAACTATAGCACAATTTTACAACCATGATATTTCAGGTTTGTTCCAGGTGGGAATTCGAAAAGTATGTATAGGACGGAATGCGGTTAATAGAAAACTAAGGCTTGTGAAACAATAGCTGCAGGAGTCTGGAGAGTCCCCGGACGTTGTAAATCTAACAGACATCTGTGGCATTCCTATCCCCCCTGATAAGGACAAAGCTACCCCCTCCCTTATCTCTACAGGATGAGACGGACACAGGGGTCCCAGAAATTAGTTGTTTGAAAAACAGTTTTTGTTGCAGCAACTGTTCTGGCCCAGGTACTCACTCCCCTCTAAGAAACCCTCTGTAAAACCCGAGGCTTTACCCTCCCTCAGGGTGGACGCCTTATTGGCCTCCACCCATCTGCACCCAGATGCTCAAAATTAACAGCATTTTGCTACACATGAGGCTTTGTGTGTCTCTCTCGCGGCTCTGGACCTAACATATTATCACAGAAACAGCCAAGTAAAGGAATCAGTATTCATACAGAACCAACTTGCATTGTTGTTCCATCACAATAAACATTCCCCGCCTTGTCCTTTTAGAGCCAGACCTGTCACCGTCCTCAGCCCCTGGCAACCACTAATCTGTTCTCCATTTCTGTAACTGTGTCATTTTAAGACCGTGACGTCAATGGAATCATGCAGTAACTAACCTTTTGGGATTGGCTTTTTTCATTCAGCATAATTCTCTGTATTCATCCAGGTTGGTGCATGTGTCTGTATTGATAATTCCTTTTTATTGCTGCGTAGTATTCCATGGTAACCACAGTGTGTTTGATCATTCACCCCTTGAAAGACATCGGGGTTGTTTCCATTTTTTGGCCTTTGGGAATAAAACTGCTATAAATATTCGTGTACAAGTTTTTGTGTAAAACTAGGTCATCATTTCTGTGGGATACGCATCTAGGAGTGCAATTGCTGGGCCATATAGTAGTTACATGTTTAATTTTTAAAGAAACTGCCAAATATTTTTCCAGAATGGCTGTATCATTTTCCTTTCCCATCAGAAATGTATGAGTGATTCAGTTTCTCTGCATCCTTGCCTGCATTTGGTGTTGTCACTATTTTTTATTGTAGCCATTCCGATAGTTATACAGGGATAGTTCACGTGATTTTAATTTGCATTTCCGTGACAGTTAACGGTGTTAAACATCTTCTCATGTGCTTATTTGCCATCTGTATGTGCTTTTCAGGGAAATGTTTCACTATATCTTTTGCCCATTTGCTTTTTTTTTATTTGAGAATTTTACGGGGATACATATGTTTTGGTTACATAATTTGCTTTTGTACAATTTGAGTTGAACTTATAAGTGTGTCCTTCAGTCAGTGTGTATTGTATCTGTTAGGTGTGAATTTACCCATCCCTCCTCCTCCTCCCACTTACTTGATTTCTCTTGAATTTTACTTCTATATGTGCACATAGTGTTGATCGATTAGTTCCAATTTAGTAGTGAGTACATGTGGTGTTTGTTTTTCCATTCTTGCAATACTTCACTAAGAAGAACGGCCTCCAGTTCCATCCAGGTTGATACAAAAGATACTAGATCACCATTTTTTTTAATGGCTGAGTAGTGCTCCATGGTATACATATACTACATTTTATTAATCTACTCATGTATTGATGGACATTTGGGTTGATTCCACATCTTTGCAATTGTGAATTGTGCTGCTATAAACATTCAAGTACAAGTAAGTGTCTTTTTTATAAAATGTCTTTTTTTCCTTTGGGTAAATATACAGGAGTGGGATTGTTGGATCAAATTGTAGGTATACTTTTAGTTCTTTGAGGTATCTGCATGCTATTTTCCATAGAGGTTGTACTAGTTTGCAGTCCTACCAACAGTGTATAAGTGTTCCTTTCTCTCCTCCTTCATGCCAGCATCTGTTGCTTTTGCGTTTTTTGATAAAAGCCATTCTCACTGGAGTTAGGTGATATCTCATTGTGGTTTTGATTTGCATTTCCTTGATGATTAGAGACGCTAGCATTTTTTCATGTGTTTGTTGGACATTAGCCCACCTTCTTTTGAAAAGTTTCTGTTCATGTCTTTTGCCCACGTTTTAATGGGGTTGTTTGAGTTTTTCTTGCTGATTTGCTTGAGTTCTTCATAGATTCTGGTTATCAGCCCTTTATTGGATGTATAGAATACAGATATTTTCTCCCATTCTGTAGATTGTCTATTCGCTCTAACGATAGTTTCCTTGGTTGTGCAGAAGCTTTTTAATTTGATCAGGTCCCGGTTATTTATTTTTGTTGTTGCTGTGATTGCTTTTGGAGTCTTCTTCATAAATTCTTTGCCTAGGCTGATATCGCTAAGAATTTTTCCACCATTTTTTTCTACAATTCTTATAGTTTCATGCCTCAGGTTTAAGTCTGTTATCCACCATGAATTAATTTTTGGGAGAGGTGAGAGGTGCGGATCCTGTTTCAGCCATTTACAAGTGGCTACCCAATTTTCCCAGCACCATTTATTGAATAGGGATTCTTTACCCTGGTGTATGTTTTTGTCTGCTTTGTCGAAGATCAGATGACAATATGAGGATGGATTTGTATCTGTGTTCTCTGTTCTGATCCATAGATGTATGTCTCTGTTTTTGTGCCAGTACCATGCTGTTTTGGTTACTATTGCTTTGCAATATTGCTTGAAGTCTGGCAAAGTGATACCTCCCAATTTATTTTCATTACATAGGATTGCATTAGCTATTCAGGGTCTTTTCTGGCTCCACATGAAGCACAGGACTATTTTTTCAAGGTCTGCAAAAATATCTTTTGCCTATTTTCTAATGGGATTGTTTGCTTTTTCACTATTGGATTTTGAGAGTTCTTTATATTTTCTAAATACTAGTCTTTTGTCAGATATGTGGTTTGAAAATATTTTCTCCAACTCTGTCTCTTGTCTTTTCATTCACTTAACAGGGTCTTTCACCAAGCAAACATTTTTTTCAGTTTGATGAAGTTCAGTTTATCAATTTTTCTTTTTATGGATCATGCTTTTGGGGTCAAATCTAAAAACTCTTTGCCTAGCCCTATCAGACATTTTCTTCTGTGCTTTCTTTTCTAAAAGATTTATAGCTTAACATATTACATTAAGCCCATGATCCACTGTTGAGTTAATTTTTGAGTAATGTGGGAGACTTAGATAGAGGTTCATTTTTTTGGTCTATCTAATGTCCGATTGTCCTAGCATCATATATTGAGATGCTGTCTTTCCTCTATTAAATTGCTTTTGCATCTTTGTCAAAAATAAGTTGGGTATATTCAAGTGGTTCCATTTCTGGGTTCTCTGTTCTGTTCCACTGATCCATGTGGTCTATCTCTTTGCCAATACCACAGTGTCTGATTATTGTAGCTATTTAATAAGTCTAGAAATTGGGTGGACTAATTCCCCCCACTTTATTCTTCTTTTTCACAACTGTTTAAACTATTATAGTTCCTTTGCCTGTCCACATAAATTTCATTAATAGAATAGTCTCATCTGTGCCTTTTAAAATCCTGCTGAGATTTCAATAGGAATCATGTTAAACTTGTACATTAATTTGGGGGAGTATCAGCATCTTTACTATGTGGAGTTTTCAATCCATAAACACATTATATCTCTTCTATTATTTACATCTTCTTTGATTTCTTTCATCAGTGTTATGTTAATATTCAGTATAGAAGTCCTGCACATTTTATTAGATTTATATTTTTTAGTGATTATAAATGATACTATATTTTTAATTTCAATGACCATGTGTTCATTGCTAGAATATAAAAATACAATTTTTGTATGTTTATCTTATATCCTGTGACCTTGCTGAACTCACTTATTAGTTCTAGGAAGGCTTTTTTTTTTTTTTTTTGGTATGTTTCTTGGGCCTTTCTAAGTAGACAACCATGTCATTAGCAAATAGAAACAGTTTTATTTTTTCCTTTCCAATCTGCATGCTTTTTATTCCTCCTCACCCTGTTGTACAGGCCAGAACTTCCAGCACTTGTTAAAGAAGAGTAGAGCAGACATCCTTGCCTTGTTCCCAGTCTTACGAAGAAAGCATTTGGTTTTTCTTTGTGAAAGATAATGTTAGCTGTAAGTGTTTTTCAGATTCCTTTTATCAAGTTGAGGCCATTTCCCTCTTTTCTTGTTTTTTTCTGAGAGTTTCCATCATGAATGAGTGTTAAGTGTTGTCAGATGCATTTTACAATTGATATGATCATGTGATTTTCCTTCTTTAGCCTGTTAATGTGGTGGAACACATTGGTTGATTTTGAATATTGAACCAGCCTTGCTTGCATCCCTGGAACAAACTCCATTTGTCATGGTGTATAATTCTTTTTGTGTATTGCTGAATTCCATTTGCTAATATTTTGTTAAGGATTTTTGCATCTATATCCATGAGGAATACTCGTCTGTAGTTTTTAAAATTTATACTGTCTTTTTCTGGTTTTTGTATCAGGGTAATAATAAAATTCATAAAATGAGTTGGGAAATGTTTTATCCTCTTATACTTTCTGGAAGAGATTGTGTAGAATTGGTGTGAATTCTTATTAAATGTTTGGTAGTATTGTCTAGCAAAATCATCTGCTCCTGGGTATTTCTTTTTTAGGAGTTTTAAAATTACAAATTAAATTTCCTTGATAGATAAAGGGCTATTCAAATATGTTTTGTATTGGGTGAGTTGTGGTAGTTTGTGTTTTTTGAAGAATGACCCATTTTGTCTAGCTTGTCAAATTTACATATTAGAGTTGTTTGTAGTATCCCCTTATTTTTGATGTCTGCAGAGTCTGTAGTGCTATCCCCTGTATCCCGGTATTGGTTATTTGAGTCTTCTTCCTTTTCTTCTTTGTCAGTCTTGCTAGAAGTTTGTCAATATTATTGATTTTTTTCTAAGAACCAGCTCTTTGTTTCATTGATTTTATTTATTGTTTTTCTGTTTTAAAGTTTATTGATTTATGTTCTAATCTTTATTATTTCTTTCTTTCTCTCTGGTTCAGGTTTATTTGGCTCCTCTTATTCTAAGTTCTTGAGGTTGAAGCTTAAGGTTTTTATTTGAGACTTTCCTTTTTTTCCCAATTATGCATTTAGTGCTATACATTTTCCTCTCAGCACTGCTCTAGTTATGTGCCATGAATTTGATATGTGTATGTTCATTTTCATTCAGTTTAAAGACAAATTTTTAAAATTTCCCTGGACACTGCTTCTTTGACCCATGCATTATTCAGAAGTGTGTTACTTTGATTCCAAGTGTTTGGCGATCATCCTGTTGTTGTTTTGTTTTTCGCTTCTGATTTGATTCCACTGTGGTCAGAGAACACACTCTGTATGACTTTACTCTGTTGAGATTTGTTTTATGGTCCAGGATGTGGTCTATCGTGGTATGTGTTCTGTGGGCACTTGAAAAGAATGTGTATTCTGCTGTTTGGGGGTGCAGTGTTCTATAAATGTCAATTAAATTCTTTTGGTTGATGGTTTTGTTAAGTTATTCTATATGCTTACTGATGTTCTGCCTGGTTTTATAAAATTTTGAGGGGTGGTGGTGCTGAAGTCTCCAACTATAATTATGGATTTTTCTATTTCTCCTTTCAGTTTTATCAGTTTCTGTTTTACATATTTTGCAGGTCCGTTGTTTGTATTTAGGATTGCTGTGTCTTCTTGATGGATTTACACTTGTATCATTATATAATACCCCTCTCTGTCTCTGGTAAATTTGTTTGCTCTGATATCTATGTATATTGTTATTACATATTTAAAATGAGTTGGGGTTTTTTTGTTTATTTGTTCATTTTTAAGAGACAGGGTCTCACTCTGTTGTGTTACCCAGGCTGGAGTGCAATGGTGCGATCACAGCTCACTGCAGACTTGGACTCCAGGGCTCAAGTGATCCTTCTGCCTCAGCTTCCTGAGTACAGGCATGTGCCACCACGCCTGGCTAATTATTTTTTATTTTGTAGAGACGAGGTCTCAGGCTGATCTCAAACTCCTGGCCTTAAATGATCCTCCTGCCTCAGCCTCCTGGAGTGCTGGGATTACAGGTGTGAGTCACTGCACCTGGCCTCAATTGTTTTCTTTACAGTGGTTATAGCATGTTTTAAAATTCACTCTGCCAATCTCTGTCCTTTAAAAGGTATATTTTAACCTTTTAAGGTGATTATTGATATGATAGAACTTACATTTGTCATTTTATTTTTTGTTTGTCCTGTTTTTTCTTTTTTAGTTTTTTCCCCCCTGCCTTTTTATGAGTTACTTGAACATATTTTAGGATTGCATTTTGATTTATCTATAGTTTTTTTCAATGTCTCTCTCTGTATAGTTTTTTTAAGTGGTTGTTCTAGGTATTACATTATATATGCATAACATCACAGTGTACTGGTGATTTTATTTTACCAGTTTGAATGAAGTATAGAAGCCTTACCTTTCTTACATTCCTTTATCCTCCACATTTATAATATAATTATCAATATTTCTTGATGATACATTTAAAGCATTAGTTTTATAATTTTCGCTTCAATCAAATGTAATTTAGAAAACTCAAGAAGAGAAGGAAAGCCTAATATATATTGATTCATATTTTTCCTTGTAGTATTTTTTTAATGTTCCAATATTTCTTCGTTTACTCTCCCTTTCTAGTTATAGAACTTCCTTTAGCCATCCTTTCAGGGTATGTCTGATGGTGACAAATTCTCTTAGCTTTTCCTTCATCTGAGAATGTCTTGCTTTCTCCTTCATTTCAGAAGGATATTTTTTGCTGGGCATAGGATTTTGGGTTGGCAGTTTTTTCTTCCAGCACTTGAAAAATATTGTGCCACTTCCTTCAGGTCCCAGTGGTTTGTGATAAGAAGTCTACTGCCATTAGAATTGTTTTTCCTCTATTGTAAGGTTTTAATGTGATTGCCTTCAAATTTTTTTTCTGTCTTTAGTTTTCAAAAGCTTATGATGTGTCTTGGTATAGATTTCTTTGGGTTTATACTGTTTGAGGGGTTCATTCAGCTTCCTAAATCTGTAGGTTTATGTCACTTCCCAGATTTGGGGAAATTTCAGCTTTTATTTTTTTGAGTACTTTTTCAGTTCTGCCTTCTTTCTTCTCTCCTTCTATGACTCCACTAACATGAATGTTAGCTCTTTTGTTATAGCTCCACAGGTCCTTGAGGCTGTGTACATTTGTTTTCAGTTTATTTTCTCTTTTTTTATTCATATTAGCTAATTTCATTGTTCTATCTTCCAGAGGATAATTCTTTCCTCTGCCCTTCCATTCTGCTACTGAGTCTACCTACTGAGCTTTTAATTTCAGTTATTATATTTTCAGTTCTAAAGGATACATTTGGATGTTTTTATTTTCTCTTTCTTTCCTGAAACTTTTTATTTCTTTGCTGAGACTTTCGTTTTTTCATATGTTTGGAGTATATTTGTAATTACTGATTGAAACATTTTTTATCACAGATGCTCTTAAATCTTTCTCAAAAATTCTAACATCTCTGACCTCTTGGTGTTGGTTTCTACTGGTTTTCAAAAAATTCAGTTTGAGATCTTCCTGGTTCTCAAAAATCAGATGACTGATTTTTAGTTAAAATCTCAACATTTGTATATTGTGTCCTGAAACCCTGGCTCTTCTGTTTTAGCTGCCTTTCTCTGACACTGCTATGGTAGGTTCCTTGGGTCCCAGGTCCCTAGCGGGTCCCTAGCTCTGCCGCCGTCTCTCCACTTTGCAGATTCTTCTTATGTTCATTTTACATATAATGTCCAGTATTTTTAGCTGTAATTAGCAGGAGGAATGAGAAAAAGTGCATCTACTCCATCTTCCCAGAAGCAAGTCAGGCAAGAATTTAAAAATCTTTAAGTTCAATTTATTGTCCCTGTCACACAGAGAAGTGAAACAGTAAGATTTTTATTTTATACAAACTGTCCTTGAGGCTATGTGGCAGGTGGATTTGAGCATGACCTAAATGAAATCTAATAAATTTATGAATTACTTGAACATATTTTAGGATTGCATTTTATCTATAGTTTTTTTGAATGTCTCCCTTTGTATAGTTTTTTTAAGTGGTTGTTCTAGGTATTACATTATGTATACATAACATCACAGTGTAGTGGTGCTTTTATTTTACCAGTTTGAAGTTATTTTACCAGAAAAGTTATTGGCAGAGATGAAAAGAGATAGTGGTAGGATGGCTGGAGGGAAAAGACAAATTCTAGGAATACAGTTGTGTTCTGCATAATGATATTTCGGTCAACAATGGATATGATGGTGGTCCTGTAAGATTATAAGACCATATTTTTACTTACCTTTTCTATGTTTAGATACACAAACACTTACCCTTGTGTTCCAATTGCCTACAGTATTCCACACAGTCATGCAGCACAGGTTTGTGGCCTAGGAGCCATAGGCTACACCACACGGCCAAGGTGTGTCAGAGGCTACACCATCTAGGTTTGTGTTAAGTGCACACTATGATGTTTGCACAGTGATGAAATTACCTAATGACACATTTCTCAGAATGTATCCCTGTCATTAAGCAACATATAACTGTATTTAGGAGATAAAATTGATAGGACTAAGTGATTTTTTGAATGTGGGGAATGAAGAAAAGGAAAGAGTCTAGACTGTCAGGTTTATGGCTTGGGATCTAATATGGTTGTAAGACCAGGGACACGGAATGAGGAGGAGGTCTGGTAAAGAGGAGAAGAAAGAAAGATGTGTTTAGACACATTGAGTTTGAGAGGCTTACTGATCATCCAAACGGAGATGCCTAACAAGCAGTTGTATAGACCAAGGTGAAGAACGACAGGGGAGAGGCCAGGGCTGGTTCTATTGTTTGAATGTCCCCAGCACAACACGATAGTAAAACCATGAGAGATCACATGAATGAGAACGGACGGGGAAGAGCCGTGTTCCAAGGAGGGCAGCCAAAAGAGGAGCAATTAGAGGCAAGGGGAGAGGAGGGTAGTCTTGGAAACAACAGAAAGGAAACTTTTAAGCAGAAATACTCAAATTCTGCAGAAAAGGTCACCATGCGATGAGGACTACAGAGCTTCCTGATTTAGCCTTCCAGAAGCCTGGTGGCCTTTCCAGAGCAGCTGCAGCATAGTGCCAGGAGCGTGACTGTGGAAGAATAAATGGGAGGAGAGAGCAGAGAGAGCAAGCACAGACTTGCTTTTCACAGCGTGGCTCACAGGGAAGGAGAAAGCTAGGAAAGGAGCTACATGGTGGGATCTTGTATTAATTTTCATTTTTGGATGGGAGAGACTTTGGCATGCTTATGTGATGAAAGGAAGGAGCCAATAGGGAGGAGGGGTTTGAAGATATAGGACAGAGAGCCTGACAGGTGGACCAAGAGGCGAGGGGCAAACAACCAATCGGGAATGCAGAGGAAGGGCTGGCTTTCAGCTAAGTCCAAACACCTGATCCTCTGAATCTGGAGAGATGGAGAAGGGATGTGAATAAGTCTTCACATGGGGAGTAGAAAAGAGAAGCAGTTCACAGGCGCCCACTCCCATTATCATAATAAGGCGGGCGGTAGGTCCTCTCCTGGGATAATAGCAAGGGGGCTGAACAGAAAGCTTGGAAACGGTGCCAAGGACTTGGTAAGAGAGAAGGTGCTGACAATAGACAAGATAGAGGGTTGTCAGTGGGGTCTGAGGACTCATCTTGGGTTGGTCACATGGAACCTGCGGTGGCAGCCCCACGGTTAGGAGCTAAGGCGGTTTCCCAACGGAGTACATAAGTCGGTCTCAACCATATGTTAATTTGTGTCATGTGGGTCAGAACAGATACAAGTTCTCGGCAAAAGAAAGAAATGAATAAGACATCTTAGTGATGGTTTTTCAATGCAGAGAAAAATGTCAATGTGAAATTTGGTCTGTAAGACATTCATTTGCAAAAACCACTGGTAACAGGCTTGTATCGTTTGTGTTGTGTAATTATTGTGAAAGAAGGAAAGGAATTCCATGAATTGCCTATATTTCACTGTTTGGGCACAGAATGGACTGAGGTCAGGTAATAATAAGCAGTCCTGCTACCAGCCTTATTCATCTAATGCTCTCTTATGCTGCCAAGACAATGCTCCTCTTTGTGCCACATGGAGGCCTTGCCTCTGTGATTGTAGGAACTCCTGCCAACTCAGCACTTGGCTTGGTGACCCGCGGGTTCTCAGGCCACATCATCAGAGACAGCTGGTGCCACGGACACATCCGCTGTTTTGCTCCCCACATGATGGCCATTGAAAACCCCAAGGTGGGTGCTCACTGAGGAATCTCCATTCAGTACCCACAGAGCCCCAGGGAGGGCAGGGCTGACGTCAGGCTGGGAGGTGAGAGGCCCAGACCCAGAGAAGGCAGGCTGTGTTCCAGGGCATGACAGTTTCTGTGGAGAGAAGATGTATGACCTTCTTTCTGCCAGAGTGTGGCTAAAGCTGGCGGGGCCATGAAGCTAAGCCTTCTAAGGAGTCATGCATTATTCAGGAGGTTGCCAAGAAAGACTAAGATAGCAGAGGGAGAGGGAAACAAATTGTATATTTTCAAGCTGAAGTTTCCATGGTGCAACCAAATTCTATTTAAATGAGAGCCCGAGCCTGGTCATGCAGGTAAATGCAGGAGTAACAACCTGTGAAGCAAATAGAAGCCCTCAACTCTTATAGTAGAGTCGGGAGTCGAGGGGATTAAGAATTTACGTACCATCACATAAACGTAAGCAGTGGAGCTGGGATTAGAACCCAGGTTTTGTGCCCAGAAGCCTACTAATATTCTTCCCATTATGTCCAAAGAAACCCAGAAAGTAATCTGCTTTGTGTTTCTGTTGTTCATGGTTTCTATTTAGGCATCATAAGAATTTGCAGCTCAAGTCTGAATGACCTCAGAGAACAAGTGGGCATTTGCCCAATGGTCTAGGGGGTGGGAGGCATGTTTTTCATTTTTATAGGTTTTAGGAAGGGCGCAGCTCAATGTCTTTGAACTTGATGGTGCTCATGGTTTATAACACTCATTGTACACTTGTTCCTGTCCTGACTCAGGTAAGTCCTGGGAGACTGGACCTCAGTCACTACTTTATTTATATACAGGGACTTGAAGTTTTGGTGTTTTCAGAACCAAAAGTCAGAACACATGTTCTGACTGAGGCCTTTTTCCACTTTATAAATACGTATGTGTGAAAGGAATAACAACTAAAACCCATCTATCTGCATGTGTAATAAATGGTTTTTATGGAAGAGTTCACAAGTGTGAGACATCCTGGCTGAATGTACAGTGATAACATCGTGCTGAGAACAAGGGAATACTCAAGACACCCTTGTGAAAAGAACCGATTTTAAAGGAGCCGCACAATGGCCTGGGGCACAGAAATGCCCTCGCCAGCTTTTCACGTGGACTTCCTACCCCTGCTGCAGTCAAAAGATGGTAAATGTAAAACCAGTTTCTATTACTAATCACGCGTGGGTGACACACTGGAAGTTTTTCTCCAGAAATGGTGCTAATCCTCTCAGGAAGCGAGCCTCTCTGAAGTTATTGTGCCTCTTTCCCCAGTCTCCGGGGCCTGCTGGTCCCCTCGGCACATGGTCTCCAGGAGCTGGGGAGCAAGAAGATGTTTTCTTTACAGGAAGTGTTTTGGTTACTGGTTGAATCTCCTTGTTATAGATCTATTCAGGTTGTATGTTTATTCTTAAGTAAGTTTTGGTAGTTTGTGTATCTAGAAATCTGTCCAGTTCATTCAGGTTAACTACTTTGTTGGTATACCATTGTTCATAGTATTCTCTTACATAATCTTTTTATTTTTAAGGTCTGTAGAATTGTCCCTACTTTCATTTCTGCACTTAGTAACTCGAGTCTTCTTTCCTTTTCTTGGTCAGTCTAGCTAAAGGCTTGTCAATTTTGTTGATCCTCTTAAAGAACCAATTTTTTGTTTTGTTGATTCTATTGTTTTCTATTCTCTGTTTTGCTCATCTCTGTTTTAATCTTTATTAGTTCCTCCCTTCTGCTTACTTGGTGCTTGGTCTGACTATTTTTCTCTAGTTTCTTAAGGCAGAAAGTTAGGTGATTGATTTGTGATCTTTCTTCTTAATGTAGCTGTTTGTAGCCATAAATATCTCCTAGAGTGCAGCTTTCACAATATTTCATAAGTTTGGTATATTTTATTTTCATTTTCATTCATCTAAAGGTATTTTCTAATTTTCCTTGTGATTTCTCCTTTTACCCATTGGATATTTGTTAATTTCCACATATTTGTGAATTTTCCAAGCTTTCTTTAGTTGTCGATTTCTAATTTAATTCCACTGTGGTCTACTTTGTATTAAATCAAAACTTTTAAATTTATTGAGGCTTGTTTTAGGGCCTAACATATGTTCTGTTCTGGAGAATATTCCTATGCATTTGAGAAGAATGTATATTCTGCTTTCATTGAGCAGCATGTTCTATGGATGTCTGTTAGGTCTTGTTGGTTAGTAGTGTTGTTCAGGCCTTCTATTTCCTAGATGATCTACTGTGTCATTGTTCTATCCATTACCAAAAGTGAGGTATTGAAGTCTGAATTGTCTATTTCTCCTTTTGATTCTGTCCATTTTTGTTTTATGTATTTTAGGGCTCTTTTGTTAGGTTCATATATTAGGTTAGGGTTTCATAAGTCAGGTTTATACATATTATTTCTTTTTGATGGATTGATACTTTTATTCATATAAAATGTCCTTCTTTGTCTCTAGTAACATTTTTGTTTTAAAGTCTATTTTGTCTGAGATTAGTATAACCACTCCAGCTTTCTTTTGGTTACTATATGAATGATATATCTTTTTCTATCCTTTTACTTTTAGCCTGTTTGTGGTTTTGAATCTAAAGTGAGTCTCTTGTAGATAGCAGACAGATGGACCACGTCTTTTTTTAAAATCCCGTCTGCCAATCTCTGCCTTTTAATTGGAGAATGTAATTCATTTACATTTAATGTAATTACTGATAAGGGTGTTTGGCATTTCACTGTTTCTTTTCTATATGTATTATGTTGTTCTTGTTCTTCTATTCCTCTATTATTGCCTTCTTTTGTGTTAGATGGGTGTTTTCTAGTGTACTATTTAAATTCCCTTGTAATATCTTTTACTATGTATTTTTATGCTAATTTCTTAGTGGTTACCCTGGAGATTACAACTGACATCTTAATGAATAACAACCTAGTTCAGATTAATTCTAACTTAATTTTAATAGTATAGAAAACTTTGTTGCTATGTAGCTCACCCTCTTCTCCTTTGTGCTGTTATTGTCACAAATTACATTTTACATGTTTTGTGCCTATAGATTTATAATTATTGCTTTATGAAGTTGTCTTTTTAGATCAGATAAGACAACAAGGAGCTACAAAAGAAAAATACATTTTTACTTTTATATTTACCTATGTGGTTATTTTACTGGTGTTCTTTATTTCTTCATGTTGATTTGAGTTACTATCTAGCATTTTTCATTTCAGTCTGAAGAATTTCTTTAGTACTTCTAGGACAGATTGCTAGTGATCAACTGTTAATTTTTGTTTGTCTTGAAATGTCTTAATTTATCCTTTAGCTTTGAAGAATAGTTCTGCAGGATATAGAATTCTTGCTTGACAGCTCTTTTTTAGCACTTTGAATATGACATTCCATTGCCATATAATTAATAAATTAATTATATTTAATTTGATGAATTAAATTAATTGATTATAATGTATTTTAAATGTGCCCTTTTAAGATTAGAGCTAATTAAAATTTAAATCTGAGGAAAAGAAGAACTATTGTCTTTATTAGGATTTCCTGTCCCTGACAAATATACCAAAGACAACAGAAATTGAACTATTTTGTTTCGGATTGTGCCATGGACATAGCAAACAAATAGTGTGTGATTATGAAATGCCTAATAGTCTCTCAAGAGACTTACTTTCAAAGCTCTGCTAGTAGCAGGGAAAAAAACCCCTGAGGTTATGTTAGAATAATTTCTTTTAACAGATTTGGAGAGATGAAACTTTAACTAGAAATACTGCTAAAAATCAAAGCACTGATTAAAATGGTTTTAAAATCTTGGTAAAGAAGAACACTTGCTTAATATGGTAAAAATAATAGAACTATAAAACCAATAGCTACTGTAATAATCAATAGAAAAACTTATAGGACATTCCTGCTAAAATCAGGACAAAGCAAGGTGTTTCTCTCTTAAGATTTTTAGAAATTTTAGCTGCATTACAAAGCAGATCAAATTTACCAAACAAGATTAATTTGCATAGTGATCAATTCTTCATATTTTTGGAAGTGCTGCCTTGGCTTCTCCCAAGCCCCTTACCGGTAGGTGGGCAGAGGATGAGCAGGCCATGATACTGCCCCTTCCTGCATGTACTGGGGCCACGTAGATTCCCTGAAACCTTGTTTCCATCACAGATAAGCATTCCACGCTGCACAAAATTGTCTAAAAGCCTTTCTGAACTTTTGCTCTAAATTTTAATAGTTTTTCTCCTAGCTTTGCAACCCCTGTTTCCTTCAAGGTGGAAGTGAATGAGAGATTTTCAGAATGACCATCCCACAACCACCTCTAAACTCTAAAAGATGGTCCTGGAACCCTGCCCAGGGCACTCCTGGGGCCACACCCCAGGACAGACTAGGGAGTGAGCAGGACTTGCTTCGCGGGAGCAGTGCCCAGGGCCCTCTGTCCGCCCTCCACCTGGCATCCGCAGCTGCAAACCATGAGATAGTTTAGGGTGACTTGTCATTTTGTTGATTTTCTGTGAATTAATCTGGATTCATCTCCTTCCCCATCATGAAAGCAACGGAGGGAAAGCCAGTCTATTCCTGCCAGAATAGGATAAAATGGAGGAAGGAGGAAAGAAGGATGGAACCAAAAATGTCTAATTTGCCCGCAGTGCCAGTCACCACCCTAAGGCTGTGAAGCCGGCATGGCAGTGGCTCGAGGACTGACCACGAGAGAAGACAGAGCAAAGGGATGCAGAGAGAGGGCCTGAGGCTCCAGAAGTTTACACCCCTTGACCACATGGTGCCCATGAAAGAAGAGAGCTGAGAAGGGACAACTGCAGCCAGGAGGGGCCCCTGATTCAGCTCTGATCCTGCCAAGTTTTACAAAGGCGAAATCCTGCAGGTGGAGCCAAAATGAGCAGAAGACAGGAGGGGTGTTGGTGGAAATGGAGAGTATTTAGCTAGAAGATCCAAGGGAAGCCTGAAGCCCATCTCATGAGTCACTTCTCCCTGTGTGAGGCTCCTGCCAGAGCTGCTCAAGCAAGGAGCAAGAGCAGAAAGGGCACACTCAAGTGTCATGTGATAGCTGGACCAGAACCTAATCCCCTCCAGAGCAGAACCCTCTGGTTGAAGCTCAGCTGGAGCATGTGGCTTAGGTGCTCCCTAAGCCTGGGTCTAAGTCTTGGTGTCTTGTTTCCTTCTGGTGACTTTCATGGTTTAGGAAGTTGAAGCGATGCGCTTAGGCCAATCTCCAGTCGGGGTGGGGCACGGTGCTGCCCACGATTCTGGTGCATTAACAAAAAGTGAGAGCAGGGCATGGCTGCCTGCCCCTCTGACGACCCTCCCACTAACAAACAAGACCCAGTCAGTTGCCTGGTGTTGACCAATCAAATTAGCAACTTCTTTCTGAAGGAATTAGGAATGGGGGGGCAGACAGGTTGGCGGGAAAAGTGTGTGGTGTTGCAGGTAACAATGACAGTCATTTAACTTGGAGCTGGAAGTTCTGAAACAATGCCACAAACACGAACCAGACATGGGGCATGGATATTCGGAAAGAAGAGAGAAAAATATTATTTGTATTTGTGGCTAGAATATCCAAGAGAATTAACTAAAGAGCTATTGTGTAAACAAAGTAGTTATACACTAGAAAAGAATACAAATGCCAAATATTTCATATAGATTAGTAATAACCAGACAAAAAGATGTAAAGATGGTCCATACATTAAAGTATAAAATACCCTAGTAAGAAATCTGTAGGATCTAAATGAAGAAAACTACAAACTCATTCAATGATAGAAAGAGACCAAAAAACACATTCATACTTTTTCCACTTAAAATTACTTCATAAGCATTTTTCAAGTCAATAATAGCCTTTTAAAACATCATTTAGAAAAACTGCATAATGTCCCACTGAATTGATATAACATCATTCACTGAACAAATCTATTTTAATTAAATATTTGTAACATTTTCTTTTTTTTTGCAACTTTAATTGCAAAAACAACAATGATGCACAAATCTTTGTCCACCTTTCAGTTGTTTCCTTAAGGTAAGTTTCAGAGGCTTTGAATGCTTTTATCAGAGAAACTTAATTGCTGACTCAAAGCATGTGATATAAAGATTTCCAGAGAGCTGGGGCACACGATTAAGTGAGGCTACCTCTTTCACTGTATCCTTGGTAGCAGGAATATCTTGGTGGCTTCCTTCCAGGGCTGTGATGTGTGTGGGAGATCAGGCCTAGGGAGCACTAAACTGCCCTGAGTTGTCAGTCAATGCAGCTCCTGGGACAATGCTGGTGAACATTCCCTTCCCAGCCTCTGAAAAATGCAGCCTCTCTTGACCTCTTAGGCTTTCAGTTGTGGCATCACCCTGAAAGCTGCCATTGGGTTCCTTGTCTCCACACGCCCCGCCACCTGTATGTGTACATAGGCCATGAGAAGTTTCACCCTGATGGGGGCTGGGGTTCGGATGCCCTCTCTCTGGGGTGCTCGTTCTGTATCCCTTCACTTTAGGCCATGGCTGAGCAGTTACCCTGGTGGGCCACCCTGGGCCTTGGAGCTCTGACCACCAGTGCAGTGGTGAACACTACACCAAATGGGATCAGCCCATCAGCCTTAACACGGTGGCCACCTCCCCTTGTGGATGATCCCAGCGCAGCTGACATCGCTATAATCACATTCCTGGACTTCACTGTAACTTCTCTCTAGGAAAACGACCGTCAACCCTGGGATCTCAGAGTCACTCTTCTTAGAAGCAAAGCACAGGGAGCAGCACATATTGCTAGGGGATAGGTTTGGAAGTGAGTCGAGTGTGCTGGTCTGTATCTCCAACAGTATCCATCTTATCAATGCAGAATAACCCAGAGTATACCTATGTGGGATCGTTATGCTCTGGTGTGGTTGTCTGGTTAAGGGGCTATTTGCAGAAGGCCGCTCCCCTTTGGTATGAGATGGAATTGCCCCCTAAAGGGAGTGGAATTTCCCTTTCTCAATCATTTTGGGAGGAGTTTTACTCAGGGATAGGAAATGAGAAACAGGGAGACAGTTCTTAGAGGGAAGAGATTCAAAAACTCTTTCCTCTCTCTGGCTCTTGCAGAGTTGGGTTTGGACTTAAAGGCTCAAGAGTAGGACTGTTGGTGGAGAGGATCTGGCCTGTGCCACAGAGAGACATGATTCTGGGCTGGGCTACATCTGGTGGCAGTTGTCCCTTACTCTCTGTGTTGGTTCCCGTACCCATCACCCCTACCATTGCTGAACCTTTCGCTCCTGGCTCAGCCATTACTCCGAGGAATTAAGAGATGGATGTTTGCTCGTTCTCGGGGAGAGGTGCTTCGGGCAAGAACAGCAGCAGTCTTGGGGGGCTCACCAATGCAGAGCTGGGAAGGCTCAGCATACAGGAGTGAGACACAGGCCCTAGCAGCCAGCAGCACCCAGCAGAGACCTGTGGAACACAGAATCAGCTCTGCTTGAGCCTCAGAAATCCTTAAGGGGAAGGAGACAACCAGATAAAACACTGGATTTCCTCTAGGAAAGCATCAGGGGGTGTATAGGGTCATTTTAATTTTGAGTATAAATAGAAATATGATCTTGTAGGCTGATAAGGCCTGGGACATACCAGTTACAGTTATGAGAGGAATAATTAGTCAGAAAATGAATTTTTAAAGTAGAATATTTAAACATAGACAACACATGTAAATCCTCATGGTACACTTACAAGAACACAAGAATATTAGTATCCAAGGAATAAATCCAATAAAATTTATGTAAAATATCAATGGAGAAGGTTGTTAAAGTTTATAGAAAGACATTAAAGAAGACATAAATAAATGGGGACTTAGAGATATTTGTGGATGAGAAAACTCCAGATCATAAAAAGATCATATACCACCACCTAGATTCTACTATTCACATTTCGTTGTTCCTGCTTTGTCATATGTCTGTTCATCTGTACATCTGTCTCCAGCCATCAATCCATCTTATTTTCTAGATGTCTTGCAAAGTTAGTTGCAGGCATCAGTCCTCTTTCCCCTAAGTACTTTCACCTGCAAACCATTAGGTGGGGAGCTTGAGGATATTTGAACCACCTGGGTAGTATGGATTTGGCCCCAAGGAAGGCCAGCTTTTATTTACAAATTCTTAAGGAAGAGAGACCTTTTTTGAAAACTTTTTTTCCTCTATTTAGAGCCAAGGCTGAAACATATGTTCTTGCTGCCTTCATTTTTGTGGGATCAAAATTTTCTTTGATTCTTCCTGTATCACCCTTGGCAGTCACTACTTTATTTGAGTCTCCAATGTGACGTTCCACCCCGGGAACATCCTGTCCTACTTGTGGACATACAAATGAAGTTCCAGGTCATGGAGAATTGCCATATGGCCTTAGGGCTGCTACTATTTTTCACTTACCTCTCTGTATTTCTGCCTCTGTTTGGGGCCTCTAGAGACTTTCCTTACTTTCTTGACAGCATGTCTTTGAAAATATCTTTTAGTCCAGCATGTTGTGCTGATTCGTACAGTGCACTGTGGCATGTAGTAGGTTTGACTATAAATTAATGCGCACCATCCATACAGCTGCACATATCCTAGGAACTATCCCTAGATCCGTCATTATCTTCACCTCTTACCTACCTGTGTGTTCTGCTGATGATTCAGGAAATCCACACAGGGAATTGCCAAAGACTCCAGGAACCCATAAAGCACTATATTTATAGACATGAGCTGCTTCAGCTAAACTCTCTAATCTTGCTTTAGCCGAAGTCTGGTGACTCAGCTTGTGAAGGGTTAATTGCTTATGGGGCTCTGCTCTGTCTTGGACAGTAAAGAAAGCAGGTGAAAGGAAGCTAATAGCAGTGACTCTCCTACAGCAGTTAGGTAGCCCTTACAGAGGGCACTGGCTGGAGCTCGGGATTCCCATGGAACACCCCGTTCCTCAGTTCCCCAAAGGTGGAGGGGTCCCTGAGGAGTGCTGTTGTGGAGGAGGAGCCAGATGTGAGCTACACATGGCTAGCCACATCCTGAGTTCAGACAATTCTTCTGGTATGAATCCTCTTCTGGGAATAGCCTACTAACTCAGCAGAAGAGAGTGAGTAACCTGCTCTCAGATGTCTGTCACAGCTGGACAGGTCAGCCTGACATCACATCGAGAAGCCAGGTAGTAAAGTCCAGGGCATGTTGCAGCCTCCAGGTTTGCAATGACAGCACGTGTCCAGGGCCTATGGAACAGAAATGTCGAGCCTGGAACTCCGCAGGGCTCACTCCTGACAGGCCAGCCTCTGGGCATGAGAGGAGGTGCCACCCCCTTCTCTGTGAAACCAGCCCCGCCTGCCTGTGAGCCACTGCTCCACCCCCCTCCCCCGCCCCAGGCAGGGCACAGCAGCTTGCCTGGGGCACGCCACCATGGAATGCATGGGTGGGGGGCCTCCTTGCTGCTGGGCACCCTGTGCGTTCTGTTCTCCTGTTTCTTCAAGGAAGAAAGAAACACTCCGAGAATAGAAGACTCAGCAAAGAAGCTCTTTACTCCTCAGGGACTGGGTATTTCCCACGTTCAAGCCCACCAAGCCCCGTGGCCCAGAACCTGGGTCCCACCATGAAGAAACGATAAACCTCGCCTTTTCAGAGAGGGCATCAGATGGCTGTGGGAACCGGTGCTTAGTAGTTTCTGAGAAACGTTCTGCCCAACCAAGCTAAATCTGTGCATCAAAGGTTGAGAACTGGCCAGGCATGGTGGCTCATGTCTGTAATTCCAGCAACTTGGGAGGCCAAAATTGGAGGATTGCTTGAGGCCAGGACTTCAAGACCAGCCTGAGCAACATATTGAGACCCCCATCTCTACAAAATTTTTTTAAAAAATGCTAGGAGTGGTGGCACATGCTATAGTCCTAGCTACTCGAGAAGCGGAGGTGGGGGAATCCCTTGGCCCAGGAGTCTGAGGTTGCAGTGAGCTATGATCCTGCCACTGCACTCCAACCCAGGTGACAGAGTGAGTCCCTGTCTCAAAAAAATAAATCTTCTCTTAAAGATTACATTTTCTGAAACAGAAATTAGGAGACAAGGAAGTGATAGTTACAATGTATCAATAAGGACAGGCAGGGTGCAAGAAATCAGCACCATCCTAGAAAATTCAGATGCTGCAGTTGTTGGCAATGGAGAAGACACGCATGATCTGGCTGGAGGAGCCCCCAGAAGGGCACTCTGGGGAAGGGGTGCAGGGAGTCTTGGAGCTGCTCACAGGATTCTAAGTTCAGACCCGATTTGGTCCTAACCTTAAGTAAGAACTGGCTTAGGGCATCTGTTTTCCACATCTTGGAAAAGGGTTTGATGATACCTGCTACTTGAGCGCACTGAAGTATTTAATTAGTGTTTGCAAAGCACTTTGAGATGCAGTTGTAGGGCCCACAGCCAAAAACATAGCCAGCTTGTTTAGGTTGGCAGTAGAAAAGTTGAGCGCTCTTTACTAATTAACACCCTATTAGTATAACAGCAATATCCATGTCGAGTTACTCAAGACCATGTTTATTTTCATCACTCTATGTAGTTTGGTTTCTAAGCTAAGGAAGTCTGAACTTACCTGATGGAGTGAAGTAATAAATTATCGAAACCTACCTTCAAGCCAAACTCAACCAACAAAGAAATATGCTAAGATGGGTGCATGCCAGGAAATGCCAGCCAAACAGGTGACTCTTGGGGAAATAAGATAACCAGAAATGCTGGCAAATGTTTCCCAAACCAAAGCTCCTTGGATTCCAGAATGCAGTTCCTGGGAGGAGCCTAGGCATGAGGAGGGCGCCATCTGCTGGCAGCAAGGAGTATTTTTAGCCATTTGCATCCAACGTGCAGCAGTCTGCAGACTAAAATTTGAGAAAATGAGAAAAGCTCAAAGGAAACTTATTAGATTGGCCTCCATTTCTATAAATGGCAATAAAGTCCAACATAACAATTATGAGAAAGTAAAATACACAAATATAGGCCTCTGCTATATATTACACTGGAAAAGTTTAAAGGGAAGTAGAGTTTGTTTTTGCAGCTAATAATCTAGCAGCAGCAATGGCAGATTAATAAATTGTATCTCAGTTGGAGCCTAAGTTCTTAGCTCATTCCATTTAACAGACGGATGTATCTTAATTAAGAGTTGTTGGCCAATTGGAAACATCTACGCAGGATTTGGCAGAATAATAAATCATGCTTGTGTTAATTTTCATCAAAATCTAATGGGATGGCTTAAAAACCTATTTTGGTATATTACCAGCCCTAAAGAGGTTACAAAGTTGAGGGCAGAACTGTCAACACAGACACAATCCTCTAAGTAAGCAGCTAATCATTGCCAGACAATAAATAAATAGCCAAACATCAAGATTAATCAACCTGTATTCAAATAAATTAATCTCTGAATCAATCCATTCTTCCCAAGTGGAAGAAGAAGGTGAGGAAGTGAGCTGCGCAGGTCTCTTAAGGGAAAGTGCTCAAGTCATAGGGCATACCAATGGAAAGGCCCTAAGCAGGGTGCACTCCTGACATGCTGAGGTTGACCTGGGAGGCTGGTGTGCCCAGAGCAGAGTGAGTGAGGCCCTTTCAGCCTGGGACACATGGAGCCCAACCAGAAGCCTGGAGTCCAGCCTGGCCCTGCCTACCCCACCCAAACCACAGCCAATCTATAGACCTAAGAGTGTGCAAATAAATTATTAAGGTTGTAAATCACTGAAACTTTAAGATTGTTTTGCAGATTATGACAATAGCTGACATATATATTAATCAAATAATCACACAATTAAGTGTAGTAGCAGATGAGATCATACAGGTAATGGGGGGAGGGGCAGATTGTATAAGTTCTTGTAGCCAGTGAGAAAGGAAACCGGAAGAGTGGTGTCCAGAGACCAAATGAAGAAAGAATGTTATGGAATAGCCCAAGCAAATGTATCAAATGCTACAGATGAGAGAGTGGCCATCTACTTTACCATACAATGTATGGCACTTCCGAGATCAAAAGGGGGCACTCTTAGTAACTATGACAGGACAAGAGGTATAAGCTAGGGATGTTCTGGGCAAACTGATGTATATGGTCATGTAAAGTGAGAAGTGAGAATCGATCCCAGATTTAGCAACAAGGAGGTCATTGGTAATCTCCCCAAGAGCAATTTTGGTGAACTGGTATGTTGGGTTTATCTCAATTGGATTGAGTTCAAGAGAAAATGGGAGGACTGTGAGTATAGGCAACTTTTCTGAGAAATTTTGCTGTAAATGGGAAAAGAAAAAGGGGAAGTTACTAAAGGGAGATGTAAAAGCAATCTTTGGTATTTCTTACTTGAAGAATTTTTATAGATGTTTGTTTGCAGATGAAAATGATCCAGCTAAGAGAGGAAAGTTTATGATAAGACAGGGAAGGAGAAATACTGAGTGACGTCCTTGAGTAGGTGAGGTGAGAGAGGAGGGTATTTGATGGACAAACAAGGATATTGTCTTCTGCTTGGATCATGGGTTATTCATCTTAGGAACAGGAGGGAAGGCAGAGACTAGACACAGATAGGTACATAAATGTCACAGTGGGACTTGGTGGAATGTTTCTTTTGATTTTATCAGTGAAATTAAAAGAAAATTCATCAACTGAGAGAGAGCTTGCAGAGGAGAGAGGGAAAAGTTTAAAATCATTATCCAGGAGAATGGGAGAATTATTACACCATGAAGACATAGTAAGATTGCCCAACAGCAGTAAAGGATATATGATCATGAGTTTAATTAAATTTTAAAAAAGTGCAATCAGTGGAGGAGACTCCACTTGTGCTTAAGATGTATAAAACTGAAACAAATAAAAAAAGTCACCTTACCCTAAGCTGCAAAAAAATCATAGTTTTTCTTGAAACCATCAGAAAGCTAAGATCATAAGACATACAACAAACTATCTGAATTCCAAAAAGATGTAAGTTCTGAGACGAGATAGGACTCACTAACCATATCACCAGTGGCAAAGCAGGAAAGAAAGGAATGCCAGCAGGTACGAAAGGGTAAGAAGAAATAAGCTAAAGCTATAACCAATTGCCAAAGGCCAAATGTGGACTAGTGCATTGGTCCAGAACACTTGGGTGCCGCAGACACAGGGAAGTTTGCACTCACTCACAAGCTTCTCCCCACAGGCTCCCACTGGATGCTCCTGAGAAAGAGTGTAGGCAGGGCAGGAGACCAGAGAGTGCTTCTCTCTGTGGTACAGGCATGTCAAAAGCAATTAGTGGCTGTGTGGGACAGTTTCCCAGACTTCTCTCTTGGACAAGAGAAGAAGACAAATGAAAAACAGGGGAGAAGAAATATTTTAAGAGATAATGATTAAGAATCAGAATTCCATGGCCGGGTGTGGTGGCTCATGCCTGTAATCCTAGCACTCTGGGAGGCCGAGGTAGGTGGATCACTCAAGGTCAGGAGTTTGAGACCAGCCTGAGCAAGAGCGAGACCCCGTCTCTACTAAAAATAGAAAGAAATTATCTGGACAACTAAATTTATATATATATAGAAAAAATAAGCCGGGCATGGTGGCACATGCCTGTAGTCCCAGCTACTCGGGAGGCTGAGGCAGTAGGACGGCTTGAGCCTGGGAGTTGGAGGTTGCTGTGAGCTAGACTGAAGCCATGGCACTATAGCCTGGGCAACAGAGTGAGACTCTGTCTCAAAAAAAAAAAAAAAAAAGAATAAGAATTCCATAAAGATAAGGAAATACATTAAACCATAAATCCAAAAACCTCAGAGAACCAAAAAGGATAAACGCCAAAAAATATAAATAAGCCAAAACAAAAAAAGACCTAGACACATAATAGTCTAACTGCTGAAAACCAATGTTAAAGAGGGAATCCTGAAGGCAGCCATTGGGGAGGAAGGAGGAGAAAGGCACATTATCTACAAAGGAACAAAGAATTACAGCAGATTCTCATCAGAAACTATGCAAGCAGAAGACAGCAGAGCAACATCTTTAAAATACTGAAAGAAAAAAGCTGTTGATCCAGAATTCTACATCCAGTGGAAATATATTTCAAAAATGAAGGTGAAATAAAAAGTTTTCCAGAAAAATAACAGAAGGACTTTATTATCAATAGACTTATGCTATAAGAAATATTAAAGGAAGTTCTCCAGGCAGAAGGAATATGGTACCAGACAGAAATTTGGATCTACAAAAAGAAATAAAGAGCTCCAGAAATGCTAAGAATGAAGGTCAATTAATTCTTTTTAATTGCTCTAAAAGATAAATTTCTAAAACAAGAGTCATTAAACATTTTGTTAAACGGCCAGATGATAAATATTTTAGGCTTGCAGGACCTATGGTCTCTGTTGTAACTGCTTAGCTTTGCTGTTGCAGCATGAAAGCAGCCAAAGACAGTATGTAAACAAATGGGCATGGCTGTGTTCCAATAAAACTGTATTCATAAACATGTTTGGTTAACCTGAGGGTCATGTTTGTTGACCTCTGGCCTAAAGCAAAAATGATAAAAATGTATTGTGGGGTTTATAAACTATTAATATTTAAAAGTAAAATGTAAGACAAAAATAGCACAAAGGATCAGAGGAAGAAATTGGGAGTACACTGCTGTAAGGTTCTTATACCATTCATGAAGTAGTATATTAATAATATTATTTAGAGGTATACTGTAATAAGTTAAAGATGCACATTGTAGACTCCTGGGCAGCCATTAAGTATTTTTTAAAAGAGGCATAACTAATAAGCCAATGGTGGAGATGTGATTAAATCATCATCAAAAAAAAAAAAAAAAAAAAAGAAATACTTGATCCCAAAGCAGACAGAGAAAGAGGGGAGAAAGGAACAAAGAACAGATGGGACAAACAAATAACAACTAGCAAGATGATCAGGTTAAACTTAACTCTGCCACTAATTAGATGTAAATAATCTAAACACCCGTATTAAAAGGCAGAAATTGTTAAATTGTATTTGAAGAGGCTCAACTATATGCTGTCTACAGGAAACCCACTTTTGTTATGAGTATACAGATGGGATAAAAATGAAAGGACAGAAAAATAATATCATGTAAACACTAATCAAAAGAAAGCTGAAGTGGCTGTATTAATAACAAAGAATTCAAATAAAAGTATTATTATACTAGGGATAATAAAAAGAAACACTACACAATGATCAATTTATGACAAAGCCATACAGACCCTAAATGTGTATGCACCCAACAACAGAATTTTAAAGTAAATGAAGCAAAAACTGATAGCACTGAAGGAGAAATAGATAAATCTATAATTATAGTTGGAGACTTCAAAACTCTTCTCTCATTAATTGATTTTTAAAAAGTAAACAGAAAATCAGTAAGAGCATAAAAGACCTGAACAACACAAACAGCCAGCTTGTCCTAATTGATATGGATAGAGTGCTTCACCTGGTAACAGCAGGATGCACATTCATTTTGAGTACACAGAAAGTGTTCATCAAGATATGTCTGTCCAAACTGTAATAAAGAAATAAACTGACAGAAGACATCAAACAAATGTGAGAACCAAATTGTCAGTCATGTAGCGCATGAGAAAATAAGCTTCCAGGATAAAGTATCAGAAGAAACTAGATATCACATAAACTTCAAATATTGGAATTATATTTAAAATGTTTAGGTAGATATGATAGGAAAAAAAAAAGATATGTCTGTCATATTTTGGGCCACAGAACAAACTTTAACAAATTTAAGAAAATCAAAATCATAAAGTACAACCAGTCAGAATGTTTTTATGCTTACATCCACCCTGAATTATTTGTGTGGGTTTAGGTGCAAAGTAGGGAAGAGTTGGATTTAACTAGGGTTGGGATTTTTCCAGGTGAATAGTGTGAAGAGGGAGAGCGTGAGGGAGTTTTAAGGAAGAGATTATTGGATTGGACTTTGGAATTCAAGCTAGGTAAGACACCAAATAAGAACATGATCATCAGTGAAAAAATTAGGAAGATCAACAGGCTGGAAGATCCGATAAGAATTATTGGTATTTGAGCACTAAGAAAAGTAAACTGGATACTTACACAGTGATGGTCAAAGAGTGGATGCTTGAAATGAACATTATTGGTAACAACAAGGTAAAGGTTGAAGCAAAGTAATGAGTAGCTGAGATACTATGGAGAACACAGTCATTCCCACATCAAGGAACTCAGATGTGAGATATTGGAAATACCATCTGTGTGGCTATTAAAACATCATGAATGATGAACGGAGTAGTGTTGGAGCGAGTGACCGTGAGTCAGGAGCTGAACTTTTCAGGGGGCAAAGGGAAATGACTGGGTGGTGGTGGATGACCTCTGCAAGAGGGGCAGTGGGTGGTGTCGTCTGATGACATGAGATGTTGTTAGTGGGAGGGAAGACCAGTCTTGTATCAGCAACGAAGAGCGAGAGGGCCACCTGATGCCCTGCCAGGCTCGATGGCAGCAGGAGGGGAGAGAAAACTGCCTTCACAGAGGAAGGCTACAGAGGAAGCAGTGTTCTTAGGCGCGTGTGAGCATTCACGAAGAAGACTGGGAAGCATTCTAATTCTTTCCTTACTGTGAAACAGGCAATGGGGACTTTAAAGTTCAAATTAAAGCCTAAGCAAGAGTGAGACCCCATCTCAACAAAAAAATAGAAAAACCGTCCAGGCATGGTGGCATGCACCTGTAGACCCAGCTGCTTGAGAGGCTGAGGCAGGAGGATCCCTTGAGCCCAGGAATTTGAGGTTGCAATGAGCTATGGGGACACCACTGCACCCTAGCCCAGGCAACAGAGCAAGACCCTTTCTTGAAAAATAATAATAATAATAACTTAATTAATTTAAAAAATTTTTTTAAGTTCAAATTGGCCAGCTTTTTCATTTTCTACCTAAGATTCCAGTAAAATGATGCAGAAGGAATAAACTCGTATTATAAAAAAAGTGGAAAAGAGACCATTGGTAGGTGAGAGGTTTCCACAGATTTCTTGTAGATAAAAAGAGAATGTGAGATATTTGTTGAATAAACAGGTAAAACAAAGCTTCTCAAAATACGCAGAAGGAAACAGCAGCAAAGGAGAAAACCGAAGGCCCCGGAAAACCCCACAGAGGCTCCAGAACCAGGCCCTGCTGGCAGTTACGAAGGAGGGCAGGGGTGAGAAGGAGGGTCCCAAAATGAAAGGCCTAATTCGAAACAGGCCCCCTCACATCCCCTTTTCAGTTCTACTGCTAAGAAATAGATTGCAGGAAGCCCAGCATTTCCCTTCAGGCTGAAACTACAGGACTCTTCTCTGAAGATACTAAACTTACTCCAGGGGCCAAATAGGACTCCCAGAGTTGGCAAAGCCCTTGGGAGTAAAGCTCTCCATTTATACGTTTAGGAACCCCTGGCTTAAAGGCTGGCTATCTACGCTCTACACGAAAAGAGCACTGGGCCTACAGCTGAGCCCTGTAAACATTTCAGAGCTTCCAGTCAGCATACCCATTCCTACGACAGATCCAGGAGAGAAAAATAGACACACCTGTATAAGCAAGGAAAACTGTGGCAGCTCTGGAGAAAAATCAATTCCCCATTAACAAGTAGGACTTGACAATCATCAGATAGAAGACAAACACCTGAGCAGGAAATAACAAAGCTATACAAACATAACAAATCGCTCTGAAAGAAAAAGATAACTCATTAAAAAGAAAAAGAAAGAAAGAATCATAAAAAAAAACAAACCTCTAATTAATATCTGCAGAGTTTTGGGGATGTTTCATGTATATGGATAAAAACAAGAGCAGGATGCTATTAAAAAGAAACAATCAGAAAACTAATTAGAAAAAATGTATAGAATAGTTGAGAGATAAGATGAAAAACATTTCCCAGAACATAAGGCAAAGAGATGGAGCCTGAAGGAAAAGATAAAAGCCCGAAAGGATCAATCCAGAACATCAATTCTAGAGCAAGAAAACAGAGAAAGTGGATCAAACTAAAAATATAAGTAGCTTTCCCAGGGCTGAAAAGAAACATAGTTTTAAGGTTTAAAAAGTTCACATAGTACTGACAGTCACACACATCTGTAACAAATTTCTATTGAGGATGGAGTACATCTAAAAGCAGAGACAGGGTGAGGGTGGGCAGAGCGAAGCAAAGAGGGAAAGACAGAGAAACAGAAATTCTTTAGAAATCAGAAGTCAGGTTGATGTCAGACTCCTCATCAGCAACTAGATTCTAGGAGACAGTGGATCCACTTTCACTGAGGGAAAATTATTCTGAATCTAGAGTTCTATATCCTGTTAAACTATCAATCAAATATCAGGCAAAAATAAAATATTTTCAGAAATGCACAGCAAAGAAAGTACAGCTGCTGTGAGAATTGCACATTGTAGATCTCTGATTACGAGGCGTGTCATTGACTGTGGGCCCCACCTTTGTGCCTGACGTCCATTGACACACTCGTGCCATGGCTGCTCCCAGTCAATGATTGAAGGTTGCAGAGATACTGAGGCAGACCCATTCTTCAGAGACAGGGCACTCTCCAAGGTCTCTGCCAAACCTTCTCTTTCACTAAATGGAAGTCTAGAACACTTCTGTGCCACCCTCTCTCCCTCTCTCCATCATTCAGGGTCAAACCTGTGTCATGGTCTCATAGCTCGCCAAGCCTTATCCAGCTCTTTACCTATATTTCCTCAGGCAGATACATTTAATCCGTCTTGAAGTTTACTTCTCAGTGGACCCAGACTAACAGAAAGTTTACCTCCTATGTATACTGCTTGAGGAAAAACCACCAAAAACAAGGGTAAAAAGGAGAAGACAAGAAGAAAAAAACCAAGCAGAAAGAGCAAGACATGAGATCTAAATGGCAGACCTAACCAGAGCTCAGTAAATATGAAGCTGTGCATAGGCCTGGAAAAGGAATTAGAGTGGATGTCTGGTTTGAATACAGTTGCCCAAAGTTACCTTCCCCACCCCCCGTCCTTTGTGGAATTCATCCAAAAGCAGCAAGAAGAATGAGAAACAAAAATGCAAACTCTGTTTAAGAAAAACTTAGAGACGGCTAAAATGCCAATCCGTATGACAAGTGAAAGGACTGCCATCAACAGGGGACTCGAGGGACGTGTTCATGTAGAGAAAGGGTGCTGCACAGAGAAGGGGCCATGGCCACAGATCTCAGAAAAAGGCAGCAGAAGCACCCTTCACAGAGATGAGGGGCATCCTAGATAGGCAAAATCAAAATCTTTTTTTCTAACCATGTTTAAGGAGTGCTCTAGGTATCAGGAAAAGTGTCCCTGAATCTGCTAATAGTTGGATTCCAAAATGCAAAGCAGATAGAACAAGAAATCATACTGGTAAACCATAGTTATAGAGAGTGGTTTATCTCTTTGGCAGTGAGGGAAAAAAGAGCCTTTGCATTAAAACAAACAAATCACACAACGGCCCTTCTTCATTAGCCCAGAAGCAATTAAAGCTAAACGAGCATACACACAAATTCCAGTTAGTCTGGGACGTGGCCCCGGCCCCACTAACACATGAATTTCATTCAAATATCTGGTCCAGAAAAAACTCCTTTTCTCCAATGTTGAGTAATTTAAAACAAAGCAGCACAGAATTCATACAAAAATGCTAGAAGAAAAGAAGCAGTATCCTTACACAGGAAAAAACAAATGACAGAGAGCCTGAAAATGTTATCATGGAGCAGATGAACATTTTGACCACAGATATTTCAATATGGATTTTAAAAATATGCAGTAAGGAAATTGTCTCCATAAAGTGAGAGGACAAACAAGAAATACAAGAGCTTGGAGAGGAGATAATAACACAACAGGAGGAAATGAAAAGTAAACTGGCAGAGGACAAGAAAGAAGTGAAAGAAATAAATGAAACCATGATCAAAATGAAGGAAAAGAAACACAATGAAAAACAAATGAGAGACATAAAGTATTGAAATGAGAAAATCAAGCAATAGTAAATAAAAATATTAAAAAGGATTAGAGAGAAAATTGTAGATTTGGGATGCAGATAAAAGAGATCCAACACACACATCATTGGAATCCCTGAAGAAGAAAATCAAAATAATGAACCATAAATATTTACTTTGCTATATATTTGGACATAGGGAAAGAAAGTAAAGGTATGTGCTCTAGTCTCACCTATTAATATTTGACAGAGACCTTCCAAAATTCTGAGCATACCCCAGAACCCTCCTTGGCTTTGAAGCCACATGGACTTGGATTTGAATCTTGGCTCTTCAAGTTACTACAAGAGCCTTGAGCAAGCTATTTAACATCTCTGGTTCCCAGTATTATCATTTGTATAATATGAATACCTACTACATAAGAATGTTGTGTCGATTAAGTAAAAATTGCTCACAGTGTCTGACACACCGCAGGTAGAATGAACAAAAATATCATTTCACTAGAAGAGACCTGTTGAAGGGAATCCTAACCAAATCCCTCTTTGTCTTTTAGTAACCAGGTCTTAGAAGATAAGACAGAAGAATAGCAACACTCTTTAGGTAAGACAGCGAGCAGACATGGTACCAAATTCCTGGGCTTGAATTGGGAGACCTTAGACAAGTTGTATAACCAAGTGGCATAATTCCAAGGATGACAGCAAAGAGAAATGGCTCCCAGGAATACAGTTACTCAGTAGGTCTAGAGAGCAACCAGCCAGAGAGGAGAAAGCAAGTCTTCATGAGAGATGTTTCCAACCAAAAAAAATTAAAAAAAGAGAACGGTTAGATTGCTTGATGTTGTTGGCCTTATAGAAAGGTGTTCTGAGAGGTTTTTGGAAGCTGTGAGATTTTGTACTTACTGCTGTGTGCAGTAGGTACAAAATAAATAATAAGTAAACAAAAAAGAAGGCAATTATTAACTACAGATAATAAAACAAAAGTTAAGAAAGGAGACATAATCACAGCACACCACAGTGCTCAGCTGTGAATAATATTTGTGTAGGCATAGGAACGCAAACGGGCATATTAACCTAATTATGTGGGGAGGAGGGGAGACAGGAAGCAGAGGAATGGGGCCGGTGGTATCAGAGAATTAGATTCTCATCTACCATAATAGGAAGTCACTAGATAGCATCTCAAATTGGTAAAGTAATTATAAGTAAATGATAACAGCATTTACATGTTGTTTAGAAATGTGGAGATGTGTAAATCCCGAAACCAGTGGTTGAAAGCGGCAGCCTCTCGGAAGGGGAGCAGGTGGAATGGGGAGAGTCGGGATAGGAAATCGTATTTTTATTTTAAACATTTTAGTTCAGTTTGATGTTTGGAACTATGTGCACTGATAAAACAAAGATTAATTTGAAAACCCGATTAATTTCTCCCATCAAGAGGAGTCTCTGTGTGCTGTGGTGCCTTTTCTGGCTGCCCTGGCTCAATGGTAGGGCTCAAAAAATCATGGCAATCTCAACCCTCCCCCCTAAAAAAAACTCAACCTCCTATTTTTCTGTGGATGTGTACTTCTTCAAGGGTGTTATTATTTCAAAGAACTATGCCCTATATCAAATATCTAGGAGAATGAAGAAAGTGATTCAAAGGCAAGAAAATTAAGCAGAAAACACTTGAATGAAAATTAAACACCTTCCTAAACTTCAACCAGTGTAATTTATCATGTATCTAATTTCCTTTTTGACTTCTTGGGAAATCTTTACATTTCCCCCCAACCCCTCCTGTGTTTCCTGGTCTAGCCCTTGGCTGGTTGATGGCCTCCCAGCTCTTCGGGACCTGCTCTGGTGGTCCTTCATGGGCCCAATTTCCTCCTGGCTTTAGCTTGTGTCTTGTCCTTTTATATATATGTATGTGTATATATATATATATATAAAATGAACTTTAACAGCATTTTAATTTAATTTAATTTAATTTTGTTTTATTTAGAGATGGGGTCTTGCTATGCTGCCCAGGCTGGAGTGGAGTGGCATGATCATAGCTCACTGCAGCCTTAAATGCCTGGGCTCAAGCAATCTTCCCGAGTAGCTGAGACTTAGGCACATGCCATGGCAGCCGGCTCCTTTGTCCAGTTCTTCTTAACAGGATTTTCTTCCCTTTGAGAGACAAAAACCACTCTAAGCTTGGCACAGAACAGACCCCCAAATTATTAGTTGAGTGAATGAACTTCTTTCCTAACCTCAGAACAATCCTTAAACTGTTGTTAGAGCTGGAGGGATACTAGTTTACTAGTCCGACTACCTTATTTTGCAGAAACCCAGATAGGAGCCAACATTTGTTAGAAAACACTTGGTGAGTTAGAGGCTGAGGCAGGTGTGTGTATGAGTTTCCTGTGGCTGCTGTAACAAAGTACCATAAACTCAATGGCTTTAAATAAAAAAGTCCAAAATCAAGGTGTGGGCACGGCCATGCTCCCTCCAAAAGCTCTAGGGGAGGCTCCTTCCTGGCCTCTTCCAGCTCCTGGTAGCTTCAGGAGTTACTTGGATGATGGCAGTCTAACTCCAGTCTCTGCCTCCAGCTTCCATGGCTGTCTTCCCTCTGTGTCTGAATATCTTTGTGACTTCACATGGAGTTCTCGCCTGGTATCTTCACATCTTCTTTTTACAAGGACACCAGTCCTGCTAGATTAAAGGTCCATGCTACTCCAGTATGACTTCATCTTAACTAACTACATCTGTGATGACTTTACTGGCAAATAACAGTGTGGAAAACAGCTTTTCTGTCCTGGGCTGGCAGATTTACCACGAGGTTGCCTGATTGCCCCTCTCCCTGAGTTGGGTGGCCTCGCTCCCGGCCCTGTAATGAGGGCTCTTCCAGCTTGCTGATGGGAATGCTTTCATATCATATTACTGCTTACAGGTGAGTTTGCAACTTAAAAGAGGCCCTTGAAAATCAGAGATTCTTTTAAGAACTAAATAAATGGAATAAATGATAAACGACAGACAGAATTTCAAACTTGGTGAAAGACAGAGGATGACATACCTGAGAAAGTGTCCTGGGACCCTCCATTACCCTTCCCTCCACTCGTAAGCTCAGACGTGATGGGACAGAAAGGCTCATCCTGCCTCCGAGACGACAGAATATTTGGGCAACTCTTCTCTTCTGCTTCCTACATCTCAGCATCCTTTGTCCCGCAGGGCTCCTAGCCGTGGCTGGGAGGTTGGAGAAAGCAGGTGGAAGAGAGAACGCGCCATAACACTCACCTTTCGCTATAGCTTTGAGCCTGGGCCTCTCCTGCTGTGTCCAATGATCTGCTCCTCTCCAGTGCCACGGTGACCCAACCAGGCCCACCATGTCATGCAAACAGGAGCCCAGGGTCCTGGGTCTCTTTCTCCCCGTAACAAGGATGATGATCTCACCCTTTTGGGATGACACAATCTTCTGAGCTGGAACATGCTGTCTTTGCTTTTTGCAATTGAGACCACAGGCCTCTGTGGATAAGGACAGGTTGTCAGGTCATGCTGGCCCTGTGGTGTTTATTTTTAAAACCACCAGAATAATTCTGATTCACGTCTCTAATGATTCAGCCTTCCCCATAATTGTGAGGGAGGAGAAGTTTGTTTTGTGGCCTCCAAGTTCCCCTCCTCGCTACCCTTCTCCCCTCAGTTGTCATAAGTTGCATCAGTCTACAAACAATGGCCCGCACCTTTGGGTTAACCGGTGTCACCCCTCCCGGGAGTCTTCACACTATTTAAGAGCAAAGCAGTGAAAGGAACGCTGAAGGACAAAGCCTTTTGCGTGAAGAGGGCCATTTGGGGACAGGGGGAAGGGAGTTTCCAGTTAGCCCGCCAGTAACCCTGCTCAGAGCTGATGTGGACCTTGGGCTTTCTTGCCAGAAGCCGCATCTGCCAGCCGGCGGAGGGTTTGGAGCAGAAGGCACAGGGGTTGGCAGGGTGAGGGCAAGCTGAGGGCCCAGTGGGCTGGCCACAGAGCCCAGACCTAGAGAAACCATGTGCTGCCACCAAAATAAACTTCAAAGGCAGTGATAAGACAAAAATGCTGGGTAATGACATACTGGAGCATCTTTTCATCTAAACATCTGGACTCTTGAAAGAGTTAATTACACCTTCCTGCCTTTGGATGGAGGAGGAACTGTGTGCTTGTCACCACAGCAGGACATCTCAACACCCCAGGAAAGAGCCTGGGACTGGAGCCAGGACTTCCACGGGGTTCCAGCCTCAGCCCCATCAATGTAGTGATTTTTAAGCAAATTCCTTAACCCAAGTCTTGGTTTTATTATGTTAAATATGGAAGAAATAATAATAAAACATAGTAACCCTTGTGAAGCACTTGGTACCAGGTATCGTGCAAAAGCAACACCCACCTTATCCCAGGAGGCCCGCCCAGTACCTCAGGAGGTCTGGTGCTACCATGGAGCCCATTTTGCAGATCAGAAAGCCAAGTCCTCAAGAGAAGGACTGACTTTGCCAGTAAGTAGAGCTGCTGGTATATGAATCCAAGTCTGCTGACTGCAAAGCCAGAGGTGATAGGTGATAAGAAAATCTGATGATACAGAGTATGTGGAAGTTCTTCAGAAAGTTCCACCTTCCATAAAAGAGAAAGAGAGTGGAGGTGTCAGAATCTGGTCCCAGGGACCAAGCTGCCCTCCTCGCCAGGCCCTGGGCTGTGGCGTCTTGGGGCCAACCTCCCTGCTGCTGGTGCTTGTGCAAGATTTATTCAGATTTCCAGTGACTTGATTATGTGGGAGGAACAGTATAGAATGTCCTAGATTAAAATGTTATCTTGTTCCTTTCAACCCTTTGCCCCATGAACTTTCCGAAACCTTCAGTCTAGGGAAACCATACCGTTCCAGCCTTCGTGGGTTCTGGGAAAGCAATAATCAAAGTGTAAAGAAGAAAAATTTAAAATATTATTCTGCTGTATGTTGCTTTCTACCCCTCCCCAGGGCTCGAGGAACATTATTTGATGGTGGGAAAAAAATAGGGGATTGAGGTAGGATGGGAAATGATTCTTCTCTTTTTACTACTGAGAAGATTTGTTTTGTCATTAAGGATGGTGCACTTTAAATTAGTGTCATCAAGCTTTTGCAGCACCACGGCCCTGATCCTGGCAGAGTGGCTGCGAATAACCAGCCGGGAGAAAGCTCTCCAGGTCCACCGTGCCCTCTGCATCGGGAAGGGCAGACCCCGGAGCGCCTGCTGTTTCGGGGCTTCCTCCCTCCTCGCAGGCCTGCGAGGCGGCAGGCACCCCGGGGGGAGGACCCGAGACCGCCGCCCCCGGGAGGGAGCCGTCGGGGACCGCGCTTGCGTTGAAGGACCAGGTGGAGCGCGGGCGAGGCGGGCACGGGAACACCGGATGGCGTCCCGGAGTCCAGCAAGTGAGGCTGGCGGCGCAGTTCGGGCCAGATCCAAAAGGCATCCTCGCAAGTCGTGCTGAACAAGCGGCGCTCCAGGCAGAACTCAGGGACTGGAAGCGAGGATGCCAAGGGACCGGCTGATTCGTGTGTGAGAGAGCGCCCTCTGGAGGCCGTGGCGCAGGACGGAGAGCCCGGGACGGGCGCGGCCGCTTCCCACACCTGAGTGGCTGAGCCTGACCCAGTTCCCTGGGGACGGAGATGCACGTGTTATTTTGACCCTTGTTGTTCAACTCTTTGCGAAAGAAGCCTCTGTCTATTGAATATTCTATGTATCTAGTGAGAATTTAAGATATAAAGCAAGATTTCCTCAAAAGCAAGTCACTGTTTTGTGATTGCTATACAGCATAAACTTGAATAGATGAAATCAAACATTCACCGCGAGATTTTAAAATCCTTTTCTTTTTATATTGTTGCTGCTGCTCTTGTTTCTTCCTTTAGGGGTTCCCTTGGTGATAGTAATAATAATAGTTAACACTTACAGAGCACTTGTTTCCTGTTCTACTCCGTTCTAGGAGCTTTAAACAGATCCATTTGTTTAATGATCACAAAACCCAACAAGATGGGCACAATTTTATCTCTGTTTTGCAGGTGAGGGCATTAAATAACCATACAGCAAGCAGTGGCGGAGTGGGGACTTGAACCCAAGCAGCCTGGCTCCAGAGCCCCCTCTCAGCCACTTACCCGCCCTCACATGATTTCACATGCCCAGGATAGCCCAGCATCTAGCAGCAGTGCACCCCAAAATGCAGGCAGATTCTTTACCTAGGAGCATATATGCAAGGTTTTGTGTACATGTGCATATTTCTGGAGAGGGAGTCTAGCTCTTGGTACCTTCTTGATCCCAACAGGTTAAGAACCTACAGCAGTCAGGAGCTCTGGGATCTAGCCCTGGCTCTATCACTAAGTACCATTTGTGCCTTGGAGAAGCTGCTTCATTTCCATGCCTCAGTTTCCTCAACTTTAGAATGGAGGTGGGGCAGTAAACCATGTGACTTCCTCCAGATCTAATATTCTATAGCTCTGAGTTTTGATAAATGTCCGAGCCCCTAACCCTGCATGAGCCATGATGCTTTGCTAAGCCCTGGAGCTGCAAGGAGGAGTAAGATCAGCCTGCACCTCCAAGGAGCTTGCTTTCCCCTATGGGGAAATGGCCACTAGGTCCAGTCTCCCTTGAGGACAGCTGCTGGGGGGCTGGGAGAAGAAACAGCGCTGTGATGTTGGGACAGCACCCTGGGGTGACGATGAAGGCAGGGCCCCTCTTGGGGTAATGGTAGTCACAAAGCCTGCAAGTGGTAGAGACCTCTGCCCCAGGCTGCTGTGAGCTGGGCTTTGGCCCCAATCACCCCCTAGATACTAGGACAATTCTAGATATGTCTAGGGGAGGCCTCAAGAGGGAAATGCTGGCCATTCTGCCAATACAACTATGTGGAGCCTGAATGGTCAGTGGGAAGAAAATAAGAGACATGATCTCATCTGTACCCCAAGCTGGGTTGTGTGTTACGGGTGAAATTTATAGACAATGCAGCAAGGCTAAAGGCCCAGAGCCAGAGGCCAGGCCAGCAAGTGCTATAGTGGCAGTGAAAAGGATTGTCACACAGAGGCTGGGGCAGGAGCCGCAGTGTTTGAGAGATGGCTACCGGATAAGATGAAGGTGCCGCCCTGCATGTCATCAGGAAGTACCACTCAAAAATGCAATTTGTGGAAAATAAGTCATAATCCTGAGCCGAATCACCGCTGGGTGATCTGATAAAGTCAGTTTTCTGGCCCTACTAGGGAGCCTGAATTGTAGCGACCTAACCAACTGGCCAGGACTGTTTTCTGCCTGTATTTATCATATGTCAGTAGCCAAGAATGGTGAGCATTGACATGGCTCACCATTAAGATGTCAACACCGTGAGAGGGTTCCAGGTGTCACTGCATTTTTGCATCACTGTAAGGAAACTCCTACAGTGTTCAGACCCCAGTGAAGACAAGGAGGCTTTGTTTCTTTTAGCCCTCATTAACCTGGTGAATCAACCACCATCTCACACCAGATCTTGTCAAGTGTTTGTCTTCCCTTGTTGTAACAAAACATTTCCCACCCAAGCCTACAGTCAGGTTTTGTTTTTTAGTGAATGGGAATGAGGATATTGCTCTGCTTTCTTAGGAATTTCACTGAGGGTGACCACTGCTTCCTGGTCTCTCCTTGGGACTTCAGGCAGTAATACCGACCTTAGACCCCAACAAAAGGGACTCTGGGTCCTGTGCCTCAGAGGGCCCTGTCTGACCCATTCTTTAGCCACACCTTCCATGAGGGTGGAGTCAGCAGGGCCAAGGGGACATGTTCGCCTGGTGCTACACCATGCTTTGGCTACCCAGGACCCCGAATTCCCTGCCCAAACAGCCCCTAGCTCACAGCTAGTGTCTGCACAGGTTCTTTCCAGAATTTATTTTCCCAAGGACTCCCAGGGGGCCAGAGGGCAGCTGTTTGCATGGGAGGAATGGGCAAAACCTGGACATGTGGTCTGGGTGTCCACCTATGTGCACACAAGGCCACTTGAAGCATGGGATGGACCCAGCTTTGGGAAGAAAAGGGTAATGGACCTCAGGCTAGGAGTTAGCCTGAGGAGTACTGCTTGAGCCCAGGAGTTCAAGGTTGCAGTGAGTGGGGACCAACTCTCCCCATACTTCTAAATTTGAACCTGGCCTTCCAGCTCATTATGAATGTGTATTTGCAAAGGTAGGAGGATAGAACATACTTAACTTAAAATGTTTAGCTTGATTTAAAACTTTTCAATGTTTAGTTATACGGTACGTGAGCCTCCAGTTGTGCTCTAGCTTTGCACCCCCAAAGGCTCAGACAGTTATGTTGGTCAGAAATGACCAACTGTGCTGAGCTTGCACCAGGCAAACACCCACCTCTAGAGAGGAGGGACTCCTGTTGCTCACTCTGAAATCAGGATATTTTGAACAGATAAAACATTGTAAACTGAGGTCATCAATTTTAAGTTTATTTTGAAATGATGCCAGTGTTGTGGGTGTGACTGTGGTGTGTGTGTATGTGTATATGGATGTGTGTGGTTGTGTGTCTGCGTGTGTGTGTCTGTGTGTTTGTGTGTATGGATATACATTGATTTTAAGGACAGTGGGAGCCAACCTTTAGAGGTCTGAAGTAATGAAAATTTTATGATGTCCCCCACTGAATAATTCACAATTCAAATAATATTAAATCATGAAAATTTATTCCCCCAAATTCTGATTATTTTTCATATTGATTATTTTTCCATTTTACAGACGAGGAAACTGTAGCTTGGAGATGTTAAGTGACTTACCCGAGGGCACAGAGCTCAGGAGCCCCAGAGTCAGGGTTCACTCCAGACTGTGCGGCTCTGGAGCCCTGGGCTGTGTTCACTGTTGCTATGATCTCTCCGCCTGGAGAACAGACCCAGGTGAGCTGGGGCCATCACGTTGGCTGCCTGTAAGATGGAGCTCAGGAGGCTGGGCCGAGGGTACTACAGGTTAGATAAGTGTTAAGAGAGGCTCAGACATAGTCATTAAGTAGGTTCTAAGGTTTTGGAGGAGTAAAGAGGCTCTCTACTCATCCCTAATCCCTTTGCTGGTGACGAAAAGAGACCAAAGTTCATGATCGCGCTGCTGAGGGCTGCCTGTCCCCAAAACGGAAGAAAATCTGTTTCGGCAAAGTGGAAGCAGAGTAAGGAAATGTTGCCCTCTGGTGG
>CAUYSK010105875.1:0-17762 GCA_963575035.1 Avahi laniger
TCTAGTGTAATGAGATTGTAAAGAGAAAAAAGTCTGTCATATTGGTAAAAACAGTCATTATTTGTCATTATTTATGATGATATGAATATATTTTTGAGAGCCACCTAAGGAAAAATGTAAAAATAAATTCCTGGAAATGGAAAAAAAAAAAAACAAAAGAAACAATACAAAAACAGCAACAACAAACTAGCTATACTCCTTAATCAGAATGTTATGCTTTCAAGACTTTTTTGAACATTAGGATATGAAAGTTGAACATTTGAATCAGTCAGGATCCCGAAAGGAAAGAGATGGCATGATCAAATTAGGGTATTTCAAGAAGGGATTTATTTATTCTTTATTTACCAGGCTCAGGTCAGGGTATGTAGAACCACAGGGGACAAAGAGGGATCCAGGAGCAGTTGAGGTTTCCCACTCCCTGACGGGAAAGGTCACATGTTATCTCAAATGTTAGAAGAAAGAACTTTATGCAAAGGCACAAAGCAGAAGGCACTTATGGCTGTTTTTGCAGCTTCCTCCTGAAGGTACTTTAAATATTTTTAAGTTGTCCTTCTTAGTCCTTTCCCAGTAGATGAATGATGTTTGAGGAGCTGAAAAATAGGACAAGGAAATAATTTATGACTTTTTCCAGCATTGCACTGCTGCACCTGCTCTCTTCAAAGCTACTAGTGATCCTGACACTAAATCCATTAGACACTGTTCTGCTCTTGTAGTTACCAGTAATCTCTCAGTTACAAGTGACAGAAATCCAGCTAGAACTGGCTTAGGGAAAAAGGAGCATTTGAATCAGTTTGGGTTTAGAGCTGCTTCCCAATTGTTCCTGCAATAGTTGTGAAATTGTACCTCATTGACCTGCTGGGTACATGTCCTCCCTGTGACCACGAAGATGAATTTCTGATGGTATGTGTCTGGGTTGTGTTCCAAGCCTGCGGTCATGTGGGAGATTACACTCTATCTAGAACTCAAGAGCCCAGAGTAGAGGAAGCATTGTTTCCCACAGGAAAGTCGAATTGCCTTTGCCAGAAGAAGGGACAATCCATTAAAATTAACTGCAGTTTTTATCCTATTTGACTTGTTAGAAATCTTTGACATAGATGACTCCTTTATGAAAGACTCTCTTTACCTTTTTTGACATTACTGAATTTTTCACCCATCTTCCGGGCAATGCCTGGACGAACTTCTTCCTTACAAGACACATTATTCACAGTTCATGCACTAATGCCACGACTCCTTCAGACCAACCTTTGTCCTTAGTCTGGGAAACATACCTTGATCTCAGATAAGATATGCCCAGTGGTGGCTCACAGCATTCCAGCAGTTGTAAAGTCCCGCCTGCCTCTTCCACTGCTTAGTTTCCTGTCACCTACTCTTGTTTCTGCCTCTCCTGGGCATGAGGGTCTGACTTCAGCAAAGCCTGCATGAAGCCCACCGTGGGGAGCTGTTAGCAGCTCCAGTGTCTCATTTTACCCAGTAGAACCCCCGGGAGCTTAGGCTTCCAAGCAGCTGCTTGAGAGGACAGGATAAGGAAACCTGGAAATGCGCAGTGCTAACATGCAGGGGACACACTTTGATCAGTAAGAGACACGAATGGGGAAACGCCAGCCCATGAACGGCTCACCATTTCTTACCCTGAAAAAGGCGACTGTTTTATGGGCTTTCTGGAGATGCCCTGTGTGAATAAGCCTGTCTGTGTTGTCCTATGCGGCTGTAGCTAGCTTGGCAGTGCATTACCTTCTAATGCTTTCTCTTCTTTCTTGACTGACTTCTATGTCACCCTCATTGAGCTCACCCAGGCGTGGCGCCCCAAAGAAAGCATAAACACACAGCTTTGCCCCAAGCTTTGCTTCCTAGGGAACCTGGCATAAGACACAAGACTACCTTTCTCTGCCCATCTCTAGAATTTGGTATTCCCTGGGGTACTGCCCAGATCCCCTTCTTCCCTTACAGCCCACATCTTGCCAGGGAGACCTTATCTACTCTCATGATTTCCATTATTGAGGACTCCCCGATTTCTATCTCAGGCTTCTCTCCTGAGCTCCGGAACCCCACAGATCTGGATCTCAGCAGACATCACTACTTGGATGTTTCACTGGTGTTCACATGAGACATGCTCAATATTTAAGTCATGGAAACTCCTACCTGCCACATTCAAATTGCTCATGGTTTTCATATTTTGTGAATGATGTTATTGTGCACTAAGTTGCCTGAATCAGAACTCTGAGAATCACTCCTCACTCTCTCTTACTTACCACTCTGCACATACAGTCTCTCATCAGGCCTGGCAATTCCATCTCCTAATTCCACCTGAGTCCCACCAGCTTAGTTCTTCTCCACTGCCACAGCCTCCTCCAGCCATTTCCCTCTTTCTCCTGCATTCCTCCAGTGTGTTCTTTAGAGAGTCATCCTTGTATAATACATCTCAAAGGCTTTCTCTTGCCCTTAAATATTCCTTAATGCTTCTATTTTGCATGTCTTGCCAGCTATATTTCTTTTCTTTATGCAATGTAGGCTCCAGCTCTATTGAATTTTTATTTTTTCCTGGCTCCAGGGTCCTTCTAACCTCTTAGTCTGTTTCCTCTGCTTGAAACAGTCTTCCCTCTCCCTTAAGCTTGCTAACTTGCACTCATCCTCCAGGTCGCAGCCTAGATACCCCTTCCTTTAGGGAGTCTGTCTGGATCCTGTCCTTCCCTCCAGTTCAGGTCAGGCTTCTTGCTGGGGTTCCTACTGCCACCTGTATGTCTGCTGTCATTGCAGCACAGTACTTAATCGGACATGCTGTTTAATTATCCTTTTCATTTCTGTATAAGGGCAGGACTCTATCTACTGTGCTCATGATCACTTTCCCCAGAACCTGGTAATCACTGGCACACAGTAAGTACTTAAATATATATTTAATAAAAGTACAAAGTCAACACGAAAACCTCATTTGAAAATCTTTTTTTATATCAAGTTCCCAGAATTTCCGAAAACTAATGTGCATCGTCTTGCATTTTTAGAGTAACAGAACTCTTTACAAAATTATAGGAGACGGTATTTTAATGACTTTTATAATATTGAGCTCTATGACTATATTATCACCTGTTCTAAGAAATAATACCACAGAAGTGTGAATGTAATTGCTATTGGCATTTTCAAAGTTTTTTTTGTTTCCTGTTTTCATGCTGTATTGAACAAAATATAGAGTTTAATAAAGCTCGCTATCTAAAAGGTTTTAGGACTTGATTTCACAACAAGTGAGTAATGGAACACTTGGGGTGGATTTCTGGCAAGGGTGTGGGAGCTCGCTTGTGCAGACATTGCCAGGAGACAAACTGTAATCTTACACCTTGTGCCTCTCACTGTTAACAATCGTTGCTCTGTTTGATCATGGCACCCTCTCGGTTTTTATTTCTTGATTGAAATTGAGAAGGTTTAATCTCCTATTCTTTTTGAACATTTTTGACTCTTTTTTATATTTGTGCAAGTTTATGGTGTACATGTGAAATTTTTTTACATGTATACATTGCATAGTGATCAAGTCAATGTGTTTAGGTGTTTATCACATAAGTATAATATATTTTTGTTAACTGTAGTCACATTACTCTGCTATCAAGGACCGAATTTATTCCTTCTATCTAACTGTACGTTTGTGCCCTTTATTCCACTTCTCTTCCTCCTCCCACCTTCTCCCTCACTCACACTTCCCAGTCTCTGTTGTTTCTCTTTCCACTTCCACATAAAAGAGATAATCAACAGAGTGAAGAGACAACCTGTTGAATGGGAGAAAATATTTGCAAACTATTTGCCAGCTGGGGAACTAGTATCCAGAATATACAAGGAACTTAAACAACTCAACAGCAAAAAAACAAACAATCTCATTAAAAAATAGTATGCTTCTTTGCTTTCTTATATGGGCACATGCATTGTTTCCATTTTATATGTTGCTCTATGTAAAATTTATCATTGATTTAATAGAAATTGCTGATGGCAATTTGTAGGATTATAAAATAAACTGCAGGTTCATAAAAAATGAAACTTTATAAAATTTGACAGATTCTCAAAGAAATCAGAATTAATAAAGATCTAAGCATGTTGAAAATGGTAGACATAATACTATATAAACATTATACTATAGCTGTAAACTCTAAACATTAGAAATACGTGAATTAACTTTCAGCATGGTGTACTGTGGTGGACTGGGCATGGCACAGGGAGTGGTCTGCCTGCAGGAACTTCCACTTGTCAGTTCTCTAACAAACACTATATAATCAACATGGACTTTTCAACATCTAAGCATATTGTCTCCTAAAACTGCCTTCTCTTTAGTATTTAAATTCTTCATTTGGCAATATTGGGAGGGAATGGAAATGAAGAGGCCAAGGCACCAGAAAACAGATACAAATCCTTATTCTGTGAGATGTTTTCTGGTTTTCAATGTAAATAGGTTTCTCATACATAGTATTATGAAGAGAGTTGGCTCAAGTCTTTTATTTATACCCCTAAATTAAGCTGGGTTGCAGAAATTAAACTGTCTAGGAGACATATAAACAAAAAAAGTATGGCCGGCCAAAAATTTCTACATCTACTTTCCCCACAGGATGAGAAAAATGACTTTTTGAGTTTTAGGCTATTGCAACTATGAAAAGTTCTGTTGATAGAGTGCTCTAAGAAGAATAACACAAATTAGTATCTTCTTCAATCTCAAGACTGAATTCCCTCTTCTAGGGCAGCACAACTGTTGTGCCTTCTGTGAACCTGCCGCATTTTCCCTTCCTGGGCAGATCTGGCACCACGTATCTGTTCCTATGGCTTGTGGAAATGCTTCTGTTACAGCATTCACTAACCTCTCTCCCCCATTTAGACTTGGAGTATTTCAAAGGTAGGGAACTGCAATTTGTTCCTCTTTATAGAGCTGGGTCTAGCACAGTGCGTGGCATACTGTGGAAAATCAATGTGTACAGGCTGACCGGTAAATGACAATTAAAAAGGCCTCCCTAGAAACTACTTACTAGGAAACCAAAGACTGAGATTACTAGGATTCCATATTAATGTATACTTTACTATTAAGCCATGGCTTCATTATTTTATTCTGCTGTGGTTAGTTTGGATTGATTAAAATGTGACTAACAGATAAGATGATTCATCCCCAAAAACCTTTCAGTTAATTCTAAGGTAACAATTTTCAAGAATTAATTTTAAAACAAGAAAAAGCCTTAGAGAACAATAACATCTTGAGAAATTATAACATTAATTTCTTGTGCATATGTAAATAGCTTTAGATTAGATGGGAAATGTGATTTTTGAAAATTGTTTTGGTGCAAAATCTTCACATTGAAGATCTCAGTTACAGATATTTTACATCACAAAATTGGTCTTATGACCCCCAAATGGAAGTGTAGAATGGAAATTCCAATAGAACCCTAATTGTTCAAACTAAAGCAGATGTTATTGCAGTAACACATTTTACATTAGAGGCCAGAGTAGATCTACTTAAGAAAAGTAGGTGTTTGAGCTTCCATAGAATCTAGCTCATCAAAATCACTTTAATATTTAACAAATACTCATATCATCAGTATGGGAAGGTATTTTAAAAACTGAAATCTAAAACTCTGTGCATGTGTATTTGTGTGCACATGAGTGTGTTTATGTATGTGTATATGTATGTGCAGACAATGTCTTTACCCTTCATTACTTTAAGTATAGTTATCCACATTCATAGTAAAGTAAGATCCCATTAAAAAAACAAGTTTCCTTTTTACTGCTACCACCTTTTCAAAAATTAGTATGGCTTCATTATATTTATCAAATGTAAATGCATAAACAATGTCAAATTCACATATTATTTGGTAGAATTTGGCTCAGTTTCCCTCTCTATTAAAAGGTGTATAAAAGATATCAAGTAATACTTTTGAGTAAACACAGGGACTTAGGTCTAGTTCTTGCTAAGTATGAGGCAAACAATGTCCTCAAAAAATTCCTTGTCCTCTCTTAAGGGAATTATTTCTAATCTTGTGATACCCAACTTTGTGCTACAAAATCATTAGGAGGTGTATTGACAGTGGTAGTTACCCAAGCTCTGTTCTTTTCCTGATCAGCTTCTCCCATCCAATGGCTTCTACTAACAGCTAACACTGGGAACAATCAGTATTATGCTGTGATTTGACTTAGATGATTATATCATAATCAAAAAAGTAAAGTGGACCTTTTCTATGAGTAGTGTTTGCCACATGATCCCCCGCTGGATGTTATTTTAATATATTTAGTGAGAAATTTTTAAACATCAGATTTTTAAAGAGGATAAAGCTATGAATAGCAGTCTGCATGTACAACTGCACAGCTCTATGCTGCCAACTACATGCATAATTATGTAAATAAATCATCTGCTTTATGCCTAACACTGTGTTGGGTGCTGTGGAGAAGGCGGAATGAAGGCCTTTAAAATTTTTATTGATTTCTGGGAAACTATTTCACAATAAACATCATAAAATCATTCAGAAAGAAAAAGGTGGGATCAATATTTAAAATCAATATGTAGCCATTATTTTGCTTTTAGTAATGACAGTCATTTCTGCTCTAAATTTGTTTTCTCCAATCCTCTGACTTTATTGGGTAAACGTCTAATTCACTTAATCTTTCAAAACGCTCTAAGAGCCGTAAACCTGAATGTCTAGTAAGTGGAACAGAGTCAGAAAGATGACAGATGCTTGTCTGGGGATGCCATTTTGAAGGATTTAGCTGTTGAACTGCCCACTTTCCAAATAAGGAAACAAACACGAAGCATTTTTATGTCCTACCCAAAGACCAATAAGCCTCAGTGTTCCCTAATAAAGACAATTATATAAAACATTGGCATTTGCATCTGTTAAAGTCCCAAGAGGAAAGAGATGGCACAATGAAATTAGGATATGCTGAAGAAGCTTCATTGACCAGGGAAATAATTCCACAGGCAGGAAGATAGTGTCAGGATCAACACAGGTTAGTGTAGGGACATGGAATGGCAGTGAAAAGGTTACCGCTATTGAGTCTGAAAGAGGGAAAGGTTAGTGACATGTGGAAGGAGAGAGAGTTCTTTAGTGAGGGTCAGACTGAGAGGACGCTCAGTCATCAGTATCATATTTTGTCTGATCTTTCTTTATAATTTTCTAAATTACCAAATTTTCAATAGTGAACTTGAATTGTCCTTATTTTTAAAAGTTAATCATTTTCCCCCAGTACAGTGTAGTTGCATGTTTACTGTGATAGGGTGCCCCCTATGCAACCCCACACATAAACATGGGACTCTTCTGGCCACTAACAATGAGGACCTGTGCTGTGGCCAACAGAGACATTTCTGCAGAAGAGTTTAAAAACATAGAGGGAATGACTCACATCAACATTAGGATAATGTGTCATGCGATTAAGTGGAAAATAATTCTTTAGAGAGAAGGCTCTGAAGAGATGTGTGAGATTTGTAGCATAGAGAAAATTGTATCTAAAGGTTTCTGTTAATGATTATTAGTCCTACTGAGTATTTTCGTGAAAATAATTCTGTGATTTCTGTGTTCAAAAGTGATCTCCTTGGATTTGCACCTTACTCTATTCTAGAAATGTTTCCCTGTACTTAGGAACTTAGCCTTTAAAAGACACAGATGTACTTTTCCTGAATGCCAGCTGTCCTCAGACCAATTTATCACAGCCTTCAAAGAGCAAATATGGAACAAAACATTAATAGACTACTGAGAGCATTTTTGTTGTTGTAATTAGGCATTCCATTGCTAATCTCAGCTACAAAGATCCATCCATGTGGATGTGTGCAGCTTCTTTTAACAGAGGTCACTTGTCCTGATAATCACTTTTATTTAATAAACTTCCTATTTCTTAGTCAGTATTTACCCAGCAGAAATGCAGCAGTACTGCATGTTTTTACTTTATGAACATTAATCAAAAACATTATTAAATATTTTAAGTATTTTGTAAAACCTTTAGTTAGCATAATCATAAAACCTTATTTGGAGACTTCTTTCATCTGCAAGATGAAGTTGTTCTCTTCAATTCCTAGAGCAAAGTCTATAGCTTTTCCTACCACGTGGTTGAGGGGTAGAAGAGAATTGGACACACTTTGAAATAACATCCAAAGGAAGAAAACTAAGAAATGGATGCCCACGTGAGGGCTCATTCATGCTCCAGAAGTCTGATGAGCAGAGAACATATCTAGCTTGAATCTGCCTCAAAGGTCTCAGAAGGAACTCGCTGGATTCCTTTGGTGACCCTAGTACCTATGGCGTAACCAAGAGCCAGCTCTGGGCGTGCACATAGAAGTGACAATGAATTTCTAGAATCCTCTTTGTTAATAAAGGAAAAAGCAAAGGGAAGATGCGCTAGAAGTATTTCCTGAAGTATCTCATTCAGTTTATTTAATCAAATCTTACAAATGTTTGTAAGAACAATGTTTACTGCCTAGGGCATTAAAGTATGCTCTGGAGATGATATTAAGAACATCATCATCTTGTCTTTTAAGAACTTGTAACCAATTGGGGAAGACATGATTTTCACATAGGAAATGGTTATTAATAATGTTAGGGTGGAGAGCTCACTAGATGCTCAAGGCACGGGGATAAAGATTTCTCATGCAGAGATTAGAGATTAGGATATATATAAACAGTAAAAAAATTTATTTTATCCCCTTAGAGCCAAGAGAGAATGAGAGAGTAAAAGAGAGAGGGGAAGGGGGGAAGAGAGCAGGAAGACAGCATGGCATCCCAAAGAAAGAGAATGGAGGTGCCAACATTGAGGCCAAGCGGCTTGTTGATTTTAAGGGCACAAAAAGAAAAAGAAAGTAGTGACAGCTGTCGGTTGATAACAAAAGGGGCAGCAGGATGTCAAAGTCCAAGAATTGGTTTCCCCACCTTTCCCTGGAGATGGGATTATTGCAGATGTGACTCTGCCCTCCAGATACGGTTGAGGCTGTAGCTCGCTGTCCTATTGTCCTGCTCTTTACTCAGGAACTGTGTAAACACTGACTCTCAAAAACAGTTTTAAAGAGAAAGATTTAGATCTTTTTTCTGTCTATTCAGCTCTTTTCAGAAGTTGTGCAAGACAGAACTTCTGCAGAGGCCTGTTAGTGAGAAAACTCACCATAGGATTGATCCTTAACTGTTACTGGGGAAATTGTGGGATTAGGTATTTTCCTGTTATTTTTGCAAGGCCACCTCTTTCAAATAATGTGATTTAGAAGATGATAAAGGTCAGAGCAGAGACAAAGGCCACATTTTTAAAAATCACAAGTATCTGCTGGAATACAGCGTGCGGCCCAGCAATCCTATCAAGATTCCCTAGTATATTTTATTAACAACTTATTTTCTCTCCTAAAAATCTCTAAATACCTCTGTTATTTTCCGATGCTGACCTCACCTTACTCATCACTGAGACTATAATAGCAACAACAACAAAAAAGTCACTACGTCTTCCCACCACCAAATCCAATTTCCTACCTCCCCTGCATGCAACGCCCTCCTTCCCTCTTGGTAAATGTCCTGCACCTGCCCACGTTAAATCCCTCGACTTATGCTTTGCATGGATCACTTCCAGTCTACTCAAGACCACCTTTTGTAAGTAGTCCCTCTCTCTTGCAAAAACTATTTTTTTCCTGCCAAATTGAACACCTTCATTGACATACAAATATGTCTTAATGTTTTCTACATTTTAAATTACAAAAAGAAACCCAACACTCCATTGATTCTTGGTCTTTTTGCAGTTACTACTTCATTTTCCTGTTTCCTGCAAAATGGGAGCATCTTCAGTCTCAGTTTCCAAGGCCCCCTCTTCATTCTTCTTTCCACACAGTGGTGAGGAGCTTCCCTCCTCGCCTGGCCATTACAGGGCTTTCAGTAAAGACAACACAGGTTCCTGTTCTGTCAGAACCAATGGTCAATTCTCCCTCCTTTTCTTTTTTGAATTTTCAGCATCTGGTCTGGTTCACCAGGCCCCTCCTTCTTGAAACATTTTCTTCTCTTCCTGTCATCGCCCTCCGGGCTGGTCATGCTTCCCTGTCTCAGACTCTCAGCCTCTATGTGCCAGACTTCCCAGGGCCCAGGCCTTGGTCCCTTTCTCTTTTGTCACTATCCTTAAAGCCTCATCCAGTCTCTTGGCTTTAAACACCATCTAAAAATAGGATGATGTGGAAGTCTCACTGAGACTTTTTTCCTGCCTCTGGAGGTGCCAGGATAGTCTGAATATTTCAGCTGAGAGAGCACATTGCTGAGAACAAAGTTATTAACTTCTCCAGGACCAATTTCTAAGCAAGCCCGGTTCTGATTTGAGACTGTGCCATGTACAGGGGCAAGAACATTGGAACCAGTTTAGCATCAAGACAGTTCAAAGGAGAACTAAGAAGGAGAAAGAAGGTGACTTTGAAGGGCATGCAGTGCCCCCAAGTTCCTTCATACAAATTTACAGGAATCTGAACTATCCAGTCTGTACTACGTGGGGACTGGCGATTGATCGTCTCTGTCTAAAAAGTAGTTTTGCTTTTGGGAAAATGGCCAGGTAGTGTCTGATTGTGGAGTGAGGGTAGAATCAGTAGCATTTACCAAGCAATCTGGTGTGGAATAATTAAAAGCATTAATTTGGGGCTGGTTTGAGAGAAAGAAACAGTGTCAGAGACATTCACAGGTGTTGCCATGTCTTGGCACTTCCAGCCCTGCTCCACCCATTAAATCCACCTCTGGAATTTAGCCAGCTGCGCCGACCTGCAGATCAGAGGGTCCTCTCAGGCAACTTAGGGGATGACCCTCTGCACTGAAGAAGTTTTTAGGTGGAAGTAATTAACATATTATGACACATCTCATCACGGTCTCAGGCTCCTTTGGCTTTGTGTGCTTCTCATTTCCAGGTACCCTCCTCTTACCTCTTACCCTGGATGTAGGAGGTGACCCTCTGGTGAGAAAGACTGAAGTATATAACCTTGATTCATAAAGAGAATGGAAGAAAAAAATGCTTTTTAAAATGATAAATGTGAAAGAATGTTTCAGATGAGGTTTTCCATTTTTTTTTGTATTGTTTTCGTTTTTGGTAAAATCCATCCCCTCCCCCACTCATTCTTACTTTATAAAACTTAATGTGCCTATCATACTTTCTATTTTATTTTATTCCATTCTTTTTTATATTAAAAGTAACACAATATGCCATACCATTTTGTATACAATTCAGGCTCTTAATAAGCATTAAAAATATGTGTCTTTCTAAGGTAAATGAAAATTTAGATGCAATGTGAATAAACACCAGAATTAAAAGCAATCTCTGAGAAGGACTAGGAGATTTTGACTATTAGTTTTCTACCTTCTATACTGTTTGAATGTAAATATCTACATGTACAATAACTCCAGTATTATAACAACAGCTCTAACAAAAACAAATAAATTAATATGGCCCTTTTCTTTCCTAGGGTTTTAGCTCAATGACCCAAAGCTTTTCTAGGCTCACCTATCTGGAGGAAAGCATATTACTGAGATTTTATGTAATTTTGGAAAAGGCAGAACTTGTTATTGCTATTCAATGTGTATCTTACCTTTAAAAAAAATTATAGTATCATTGGTAATTAGTGAAATGTACTTGGCAATTCCCTTTGGACTGAATAAAACCTGTTATGAGTGCATTTCTGGCTGTTCTAGGGCAGTGTTTATAATATCTCATGGGTTGAGGGTTCAACATAATATCGTTGGCACGTTTTACCTTGTGGAACATGAACTTTAGATTCCCCTGTGCATTCTTGTTCCTCACCTTCCCATTTTGGTTCTTATCACCTTGCCCAAGACAGAAGGACGTTGATCCCAGTCTGACTCCCCTAGTCCTTGAGGTTTGACCCTGGGGAGACCTATTTCTGTCCTGCTATTTGTACTGTCATTATGTAGCTTGACCTCTGGAAAGAGATCACCACAAAACTCTGGATTTATAGGGTTTCCCCTTTGCAGGATTAAGAAGACCTGGAAGTCCATCCCGCCTTAGCTAGTAAGAAATCGAACAATAAGAAGAGTGGACACAGAAGGTTCCTTTTACTAGAACACTAAACACAGCTCTGAAGAACACTTTCTGTGTTCTGATTGATTGATCTTGTTCCTTTCTATGCAGGACACTCTGGGCTTCATTTCCATTGTTCAGCTACTAATAAGTGATCTCATTAGTGTCTTCCTTCTAGAGCTTCCCTGTGGAGTGAGATGTGGTGCAAGGCGGACAGAAATCTCCTGATGATGCAGAGGGGTTGGCTGAGGTTGGAAGCTCATTTGCACGTGTGTCCTACTGCACAGGGTGCCAGGCATCTCTCCAAAGCTTGCTTGTGTCATATAACAAGAGGTGACAATTGCTGGGAACTCTGAGCAGCCTTAGAGTTTTGAAGATCCAGCCCATGAAAAAGGAAAAAATTTGTTTTATGTCTGGTTTTTGTCTGTATTCATTTTTTTCATTAAAATATTCTTTGTCAGAATAATAAACTTTGAACAATACTTCCCCAGTAAAGTACTGAATTTTACTTAATTTTTAAAAAGAACTTGATTTTTTTTGGTGTGTATAAGAATAGGAAATTTTATATGTTTTAATAAAAAATGAAGATATTTCATTACAAATAAACTTTTCTAAAAAAAAAATTCGTAGAGTATCCTTTTGTGTTTCATTTACTCATAATGCAGGAAGGAAATTTGCTAAGAATTGTGAAATTTACCAACAGTGATGATGATTTAATATCATTATACTATATGAATTTAAAATTAATTAAAAATACTTAGTTCTGTCATGCAGTTCTTTGCAACAGAATTTACACCATGGCATGGTTTCCTCTAACTTAGAAAATCAATGCACTGGGAAATGTGTAAATAATTGATTTCTCTAGCGCTTGCCAAACACACTTTCATAAATGCAATCCAGTGTATGAGAAAGAACCTGGAGGAGAAAAAGGATTTAATCAGTGACAATTGACTTACTGACAGACACCACTTGAAATACAGTCACATAGGCAGCTACAATTTACATATGCACAAATTTCTGATTAGCCTAAAAGATAGCGTTTCATATTCAGGCTGAGATATTTTTTGTAGAACTGCTAAGGGAATGACTTTTCAAAATTTCTGAGAGATTTGTGTTTTAAAAGCTGGTCTGTGCTACTGCATACTTTATTTTTTGAGGGGAGAAAGGTATTTTCTTTAGCACTACCTGGCTAAGGAATCATAACAGGCAATATGAGTGTGCAGTGGCACATGTGTGTGTCACTGTGTGTGCGTGGGTGTTCCTGTGTCATTTTAGCTGCTAAATTATTTACCTTTGAAATTTTTGAAATATGTAAGTCCTGTATTTTTTTTCCTTGAGATTTTCTCAAGCAACTCTCACAATGCTGCATTGCTACAGAATACTTGGGAGATAGATATGTCGGAAATTGGGAAATGTGTGCTGGAGCTAAGTTGATTATTACTAGAAATGAAAGCTTGGTGCTCCCAATCACAATTCCCAGCCCCCAGTACTTTTTGGCTTACGAGGAAAACAAAGTAAAAAAAAAAAACACTTTTTAAAATTACAATCTAAATACCCCTTAATTCTGCTGTATTAATTGGGTTGATTCTCAACTTTGTACATGGAGTGGATTGAATGGTGCTCCACTTCCCCAAGATTTGTTCATTCAGAACTTGTAAATGTGACTACATTTGGAAAAAAAGATCTTTGTAGATGTTATGTTAAGGGTCTCGAGATGTGATTACACTGGAATATCTAGATGATCCCTAAATCCAATGACAAGTGCCCTTATTAGAGAAAGGCAGAGGGAATTTGAGACATAGAAGCAGATAGAAGAGGGCCACGGAAAGATGGAGGCAGAGATTGGCCAAGGAATGCCTGGAACCACCAGGAACTGGAAGAGGAAGGAATGGATTCTCCCATACAGCCTCTGGAGGGAGTGTGGCCCTCCTGTCACCTTGCTTTCAGACTGTGGCCTCCAGAACTGTGAGAAAATAAATTACCACCCAGTTTGTGGTACAGCATCACTAGGGAATGAATACAGGACATATATCCTGAACATATGATATATTACACTTAAGTAGGTCTATTTTACATGAAGATGAAAATAGACATTTATTTGGATATTTCCTTCATGATGTATTTATCCATATTACCATGTGATTTCTGAAGCAATTTTATCTCTAATTGATATTACTAAAAGATTAATATGTGTGACTATGATAAAATGATCCTAAGATAGTGTCCAAATTTAAAACTACTCTACCCTTCTTTGGATAGAGATGAGTTCCAGGGGTCACCACCTGGGGGTGGACTTGGGTCTGTGACATTGACCTTTACATGTCAAACTATATAATGTGGCATCCTCAAAATTTCTTCAAATGCATGAAGTTTTTAAAAACAATTTGTGCAAATCTTAGAAGAAAAGTTAAAATAGAATAAGATATGTATCATTGTGATGACACAATGGCACAATTTTATGGCACATAATTTACAGTATATTTAAAGTAATCTCTTCTTTATGTTCTTCTTTTGCCTTCAGATCTAGGTCTGTGGAGAAGAAACATTCCTTTTCTCCTCCCAAGATTCCTATTTTTGAGGCAGTACCAATTCCTCACCAATTAAACCAGGATTTCTCACCCATTGTCTAGCCTGTGTCTGAATTTTGAGCTTTCCGCATCTTAGCTTCCCTTAGCTGAGCCTCCTACACAGAATAACACCCTGCGTTCCCCCTCACCCTTCCTTTCTCATTTCCTTGTCCTCTTTCTCTGTTTGTTTTGCTTCTATTTCCTTTGTCCTAACATATTTATCATACTGTCGTAGGCTATTAGAGCAGCCCCTCAGTTCTCTCTCTCTCTTCCTCCTCATTTGTAGGAAATTTTAAAGATGTTTTGCAGGTCTAGGCTGGCATGGACTTGTTCCTTTATAGCTTTGTTTCAACTCTCCCTGTCACATCTCCTACTGTGGACCACCGCTTCCCATCTTGGAGAGGCAAAGAAAAAGGCAGATAAGTAATTGCAATTCCCAGTCCTTGACTTCAGTTAAGCTGTACGTGGATCATTTAATCCATCCTACTTTTTTATTTTGAGTGAAGAGGGATGAAAAGTCCCAACTCCATAAGTAAATACTAAGCCCTCCTGTCCCGACTGCTGTATTATTTGCACTCTCTCGGATGTGAAAGGGCAGAGAAGTGGGGAGGTCACCATGAATGGCAGGTGCATCTTTTAGGGAGGCTCCCACCCTCTCCGCACTCTCTCTGCTTCAGAGGAGCTAAGTGCAGGTCTGATGGGGTTTCTACCAGTGGGGTTCTGTCACTTGCACTAGTGAGTACTTGGCTGCCTTCTGGGACAGGCACACCAACCTTCAATCACATGGCTGAAATTAGACAGTGGCAGACAGTGACTGTGTCAGCTATGCCCAAAGACAAGCTGCACTTTTGGCAGCTTTGTTCCCAAGGGGTCATGGGCCCAGCCGCACCAGGTATTGTATGGCCTGCCCTCCACTGGCTATCCCTCTGTGTTACCTGTGGTGTTCCTCTCCTCTGCGGGCCACTGACACCTACCCTGTGGGGTTGTCTTGCAGACTAGAAATAATCGATGCAAGGACCTGGACTCAATTAGTGACAATGTTTATCATTACTTTGATTTCCAATTTCTTTCCATTGTAGCTACCCTTTCCAGTCTGAGAAAAATTCTTCATTCTTCAATCATTCCTTCACTTACTTGACAACCATCTATTGACCGCCTACCACATGTTATGCCCTGCTCTGGTTTGGATATGGTTTGTTTGGCCCTGCCGAATCTCATGGTGAAATTTGGTCCCTAATATTGGAGGTGGGGCCTGGTGAGAGGTGGGCATCATGGGGACAGATCTGTCATCAACGACTTGGTTCCATTCTTGCAGAAGTAAGTGAGTTCTCGCTCTTAGTTTTCAAGAGAACTGGTGTTGAAAAGAGCCTGGCATCTTCCCCCCACCCACCTCCGCTCTCGCCATGTGATCAGCACACACTGCCTGCCCTTCCCCTTCCACCTTGAGCGGAAGCAGCCTGAGTCCCTCTCCAGAAGCAGATGTTGGCACCATGCTTCTTGCACAGCCTGCAGGTATTTCTTTACAGCGACGCACACAGACTAAGACCCGCACTGTGCTTAGACCCTAGGAATAAAGATGAAAATGGCAGTTTCTGTCCTCAAGGAACTCAGCTTATTCAGACTGTCCAATGGCAGAGGGCAGGTGGTCCACAGCAAAGCTGGAGAGGACCTAAGTGTCATTTAGTGTTTGTTACTGACAAGAAGTTCAAGCATTGTCGTTTTGCCCATTGCAGGGAATATGGGACTTCAGAGAAAAGCCAGAACTACAGATGTAAATTTGACTTTTGGTGCGTGAAACTCTCACTCAAAGATACAAGTTTCCCAGCATAGAACGTCTAGCATTGATTAGGGAGTTCACTTCCCTGAAATGGTGAGACGTGGAATTAGTGATAGAAAAGTTGAAGAAATCATCAAAGAGATAATTCCATGGAGAATAATAGGAATGTATATGCTCTGAAATGATTTTATTTTTCATTTCTGAAATACTGTCAAATAAGAACAAAGATATACTATGTAATAAATTTTGTCAAACAATGCCCATAGCAACCCTGTGAGGATTGAACTAATTTATACAGAAGCAGAAAATGAGGCTCAGAGATGTTAAGTAAACTGTTCAGTCATCCTGCTCTTGGGAGGTAAAGGAAGGATTTGAAGTCAGGAGATTCAGGCTCCTGAGGGCTTCCTCCTACCTTACCCTTCCCAGCCTCCATGCACATACTCTGAGAAACTGCTCTGGGCCTGTTGCCTGGGGCCATTTTGCCTCAGTTCCTCAGCCTTCCGTTGCTGAATGAAATAGAGTGGAAACATCTCCCCTCGGGTAGGAAAAACCCAAGAGGCATGTGTTTTAATTAAATCTGAGTAAAGTTTCCATTGCTACTGGGGTGTGAATTTACTGTCTTTCACAATCCTTCAGGGCCATTTAAGTCCTATCTCTGAATTAAAGATTTTGCACCATACTTGTACTAGTGAGTACTTTGTTCTTTAAACTCCTTTTCAATATAATAGAATATATTTTTAAACCCGCAGAACTGAAGAGAGTAAAGCACTTTAAAACTCATGTTGATATCCTCAAAAAGAAGCTTGGTATTTTCATTTTATACCTGGGAACAACATTTCACAAAATGCATTTTTGGGAAACCTTAGTGTTTCCTAAGAGTTAATAGGTAATGGAAGTTTCATTAGAAAAAATATGCTATCAGTGTATTATGTTGTACACACATATATGGGCACAAGCATACATACATATATATAATACAAAAATGACTAAACAAATTTTCATTTTAAACATTTATAAAACGGTTTATTTTTAAGGAAAGAGATGTTGAGTCTGGGAAAAGGAGCATCACCTGAAAGACCCTTTCATGATGACGCTTCGGTTTCCCTGGACATAACATAGCCTTTCCAGCATATTTAAAGAATGGCACTATGCTTGTCTTTTCAGTGTTCTTTGTGTATCCATCATCATTAAATTGTGTTATAACTTTGTTATGTAATTTTTTTTTTTTTTTTTTTTGAGACAGAGTCTCACTGTGTTGCCCGGGCTAGAGTGAGTGCCGTGGCGTCATCTTAGCTCACAGCAACCTCAAACTCCTGGGCTCAAGCGATCCTCCTGTCTCAGCCTCCCGGGTAGCTGGGACTACAGGCATGCGCCACCATGCTCGGCTAGTTTTTTCTATATATTTTTAGTTGTGCAATTAATTTCTTTCTATTTTTAGTAGAGAC
>CAUYSK010105876.1:0-35905 GCA_963575035.1 Avahi laniger
TACATGAGAATCAGTTCGTACAAAGAGTGAGGATTCTGGCTTTTGAAAGGATATGCTAGCAAGAGAGTGAAATAATTTCGATTGTGCCCTCGAATGTTTATAGCAGCACAATTCACAATTGCAAAGATGTGGAAACAACCCAAGTGCCCATCAATACATGAGTGGATTAATAAAATGTGGTACATGTGTACCATGGAGTACTATTCAGCTTTAAGAAACAATGGCAATACCGCACCTCTTGTATACTCCTGGATAGAGCTGGAATCCAGTCTACTAAGAGAAGTATCCCAAGAATGGAAAAATAAGCACCACATGTACTCACCAGCAAATTGGTTTCACTGATCAACACCTAAGTGCACATACAGGAATAACATTTATTGGAAGCCAGGCAGATGGGAGCGGGGAGGAGGGGATGGGTACATACATACATAATGGGTGTGATGCGCACCACTGGGGGATGGCCACGCTTGAAGCTCTGACAGGGGCAGGGGGCAAGGGCAACATAACCTAAACATTTGTACCCCCATAATATGCTGAAATAAAAAAAGGAAAAAAAGAAATAATTTAGATTGTATATGAACAGAATTATTCTATATAATTTTACGTGATTGGAAATAGGAAATACTGGATACACCACCCACCCCAAATCTGACATGAAATAATGACAATCTACTGAGGGTAGAGACTGACACTGAATTTCCTATTATAAAGCAGCCTGAAATAAAAAGTTGAATACATACTAATACTTTATGGCTAAAGTCATCCACCCAGAGGCATTCAGTGAAAGCACGTCAGCATAGTCCTCCCTGCTTCGTGATCTGAGTCTGTGGAGTTTCTGGTAGCTAGAAGGGAAAGAAAGAAGATTGAGAAAGAAGACAGCAAACAGAGTCAGATCATTTATTTACTCCTTCTCATGTTGCATGCCCTAGAAGCACCAAGACCGTCAAGTCTCAGACTTGCAAAATCATCACTGTGATGCCTAAGAATTACAACAAATTCAACCTGAAAATAATGTAGCTGTAAATATTATTACTACATTTTTACCTACATATTACTTGCAGATAAAATGAAAAATGTCATACTATGTTCCAGTGTATTATCTTCCATGTCATATGTACATAGTAACTACAAACTGTTGTTGAGATCATGAGGATGATGATGATTATTGATAATGATTATGCATGAATCATTCACTCTTTAAGAAAATCCTCCACTTTCAGAACATATTTAGGAACATTGGGATTGTACACTAAAATTCATGCTAAATTCTGTTTAATCTGAATGTAAATAATAATGTGGATCTTGATATTCAAGCTTGAGAATTTTAGAATTATAGACAAGGAATCTGTAGGTCCTAGAAATACAATATTATGAATTACTGGGGTTACATTCAATGGATTTTAAAATAATTCTTTTCATATTTAATTCTTGTAAATATTTCAAAATCCACAGAAGAGATAAGACCAAAAGATAAAGAAGGGCCACCATTATTCAGGTATCAAAGTGAAGCATATGGCTGTTTTCTAGAAGATATGTTTATGGTAATATAACATATGGGTAACATATGGAGAAAATCAGGTTGAAAGCCCTCTGGAGATTAGACTAATATATCACTACTAAGCAAATGTAAATTGCAGTGCCTTAGTCACCTACTGACTCTCTCTCTCAGCAATTAAAGGAGCTTTTCAGTGGCTGAAAGTGAAGTTATTTTTAAAGGTAAAAACCATTTAGACACATATTTACATACAATGTATTTATTTTGTCCTTAGTATTTAAAGATTATGCTACTGGTTCTGACTACCATTGGTGAAGACTGATGTGGCTAAAAAACAGATAAGTGACTAAAAACCCTTTTCGCCCTAGGTTCATAGAAATTAGGCTAAGCTTTGATGCCTAGAGTCATGTTTTCCCACATAGTTTTTCTCAGTGTGAGCTGCTCCATTTTTTGATTACTGATAAGCAAGTAGATCTCAGCTTTTCTGTTTTCCCAGGATTTTTTTTTTTTTTTTTAACAGCTTGGCTGTATCATTTTGAATGGTACTTCACTGGGTTCTTTAAAGCATTTCTAACACTCATCCGGCTTATGTTAATCCCATTTCAGGTCACTATAAAGCAGTTGTTTTCATGTCTCATCGGCAGGCTTGCATAATCCACAAGAAGCCCGTTGTCAAGCACAGGTCTTCAAGCTGGTACATCTGCTGCATTCTGGGATTGTGTCGTTTCTGCTCCTTTCTCAGTGTTTACTATTATCTAAAGTATTGCTCATGTGTGATGCTGATAAAATTGTGCAGATAATCAGATATGGTCAGTTCAGGTCTCTAGCCATGTTGGACATTCGTCACTTTGATCTTGACCTTGTTGCTACAGTGAGTGCACACCCTGTCTGCCGACTCAAAAGGTCATGCTGGCCTTCTTGATTTGATTTTCTACTCTGTCAGTCAGTACACCATTAGGCAGAGTGCTGCCGGTGACCCCTGTAATCTCAATATTGCCAGCGAGAGGTGTGTAGGGTTCTGCTGATGGGGGCACGTATGAGATCTCATGCTGTAATTCAATTCAACATGTATTTATTGCACACTTGCCATTTTCCCAGAAGTATGTAAGATGCTACAAGATAGAAATAAAGGCACAGTTTCTACCTTCAAGGAGCTTACAGTATTATTATGTGATGATGAAAGTCCATCTCACAATTAGAAGGGACAGACAATAATTGCTTTTGTAGGTCAGAGTAAGTTTATCAACAGTTTAGCCACTGGACTTATTCTGCAAAAAGATCTGTAATCATGGCATGTATGTGTGTGCATTTTGAAAGCTCCCACGTCAGCCTACAACAGCAGCCCTTGAATGACTGTCTCGCGGGCCTTTAATGATATTCAGAGCTGTTAAGCAGAGTTTCCTAGAGGACAAAAATCACAGTCTAACACTGGCTTCTGAGTCCTTTATTCCACCCTCAGAGAATCGCCGCACACAATAGATTGAATAAGATCAGACTGATTTGCATCCCTGCCTCACCCATTGGTGACTGAGCATCTCAGCCTATTTATGCCCAGATGATTGTTGCACGTTTCACATACATTATATAGATTTTTGTCACTAAGTTAATTTTACACCCTTTTGTGTTTACAAGTGAGAATATGGATTTTTTTGCTTAATAATGGGACTTATTTGCGACTCAAGTTTTATCTTGACTTTTTCTTTTTTAATTTAAGAAACATTTTCCTAAGCTGGCATTGGCCATTGTGTTTTTTCTCGGCCATTTTTCTTATCTGCAGTTACTTTCAGTGATGAATTGTTTAATCTAATTTTTGTTCATTTTTGAGTTTCTTTATACAGCTAGTTAAACTCCTCCTAGACTGCTTAATATAATACAAAAATAAGCATTAAAGACAAGTTCATGGTGGGTGAAGCTGTTCATCTTGTTTCTGTTGTAATTTATAACCTGGAGAGTTTATCATTGTAAATATTTCTAAAAGTGGTCGTGCCACCCAGCCTCATATTTACACATGGGATTTACTGGTCCAATGTTAGGTCAAAAGTCAATATAAAACAGGAGTGGAGGCTCTGATGTCTTGTCCCTTGGAAATGTTTTCAGAAAATTCCACAAGCAGATCACTGTACTGTGAAAATAATGGGCTGCTTAGCCCATCTCCAGTCTTCACCTACATAGGGGCCTTTGTGTAACACATCAGTCATTCTTCTAATGTAGCATCATCGATAGTCTCAAATTCTAGAAAAGTGGGACAAAAGAATACGTGTTAGATCTGCCAAGGTAGAAGGTGGCCTAAGGGGAGGAGGAATAGTTAGCCAGAAGGCAGAAGAAATGCAATAAACTTAAGAAGATTCTCAGCCCCTGGGAATAATTTAAAAAAAAATAGTAAATTAAGTGATTTACAAGTTTCTTTGACCCCATTTGACAGTAAGTTAAATAATCTTGCCACAAAAACAAATACATTTAAGGTGAGAATTAATATCTTGCCTTTTCCAGCTATTAAGAATTTGAATAGATTTAAGTATAAAATAGTTATATAAACCTTGAAGCTACATTAGAGTCTTAATGAGAGATTATAAAATACTGAATTTGAAAAATCAAGCTCATTTTCAAACTCATCCAATATTGCAACTGAATGTAAACTAAAAAGAAACTATCAGTGCAACTTTTTTTTAAAAAAATGGTTACATACTCATGGTAATAACATAAGGAAGTAAGATTTCTTTGAAGCAGATGGCATACAGCAAAGTGGCTGGTGTGAACTACAGTATTATTAATATATGGGTGTTGATGATTTGACTGTTACAAGTTTAAAAGAGAATTCCCAATTAAGTTTTTGTGTGTACTTGACCCTTATAGCCCCCCTCAGATTTTCCAGGATTTCTTGAGCTTGCAAACAGTTCTGATTAATTAGCAGGTGGCATGCAGTTCTCTGCTTTCCCCCACCCTCTCAGGTTGCTATAGTGATACAGCCTTAGCTTCCCATCCATTGCTCCCTGTTCTGTCTCATCTTTGGGATGAGATCTTGTGAACGAACCTACCGGACAAGCTGATGCTGGCATTTCTGTTCAGATGTGTTACCTAACACTTCTCTTTGGCTTAGTAATTGGAAAATGACTATACGAGCTCACAGGTTCACATCTTGCAAAATTGTCAAAGAAAAAAATGACGTAATTCTATTTGATACACCTCTTTATTGTTACTTCTGAGGTATGAGAGTAAGATGTTTTTAAGGCAAACCTTGAAAACACATTCACCTCGTTTCTTAGAGATTCCTAAATATCACTGTGAAAAACGTTCCATTACCACTGACAACACTCTTTGAGAAGGATATTAAACACAATATTTTGAGATGAGGCTCACGCACACACACATTCATATATACATATAGATGTCTCCTTTATTTAAAGTCATTTTAAGAATCAAGAACATCGTTTCATTTGTTTGCTTTGGTTGGTCTACAGAAGAGCTAAGGCAAGTCAGTAATATTTATACACCTTTGCCCTAGCCTGCTGCCAGCGTAAAAGGACAGCAGGCACTCTCGAATCAGTTCTTGAGAGTACTTGGCTGCTATTCACACAGTACAACCAAAATGTCTAATCTAGGCAAACTTTGCATGTCTAATAAAGAAATAGACATCTAATACATAATAAACCACTTTTTTTAAATAGCACCTTTTATGTATAAAGTACAAAAAGAAACCCAAAAAAACAAACAAAAAAAAATGCCATCTTGTTGATCTACTGACCATTCTTTTCTGTAGACAAATGGCAACAATAACCTCCTTAGAACAAATCATTTCACAGACCACCTGACTGGAAGCCCACATTTTCAGAACACTGAAACACAGGAATTCTAGGCTGAGATTTGGCACCTAAATTTTTAACAGGACTTTATATCCTTTCCAAAGTACATTAAAGTATGTGATAAAATTTGTGTAAGTAGGGCACTAGTTCAAAATACATTACCATACCTTTACAGGAAATAATGTAAATAGTAATAGATTCCAGCTCTTGAGACCTACTGAAGTCAAGAGCCTGCTTGAACTACAGTCATAGTGATTGCTGGGATGCCCCTTTCTAGACCCCTGTTCTCCCCCCACGCCACTGCCCACACACCGCACACAAGGACCTTAGGGGTTACTTTTCAGATCTGGTAACTAGAGCCAGCGTGAAATATAGAGTTCCTAGTGAAGGTATGAGAAAATGGGAAAGAAAGCAAAAAAGCAACCTTTTGGGAGTATACTTCTAGTTTCAAGAAGAAAAATTACCTTTGGTGAAGTTATACTGCTTCAAAAAGTTTCAAGGCTCAAATGAACTTTTCAGTAATTTTACTATGGGGCAATAATTTAAAAATCTTTTTTATATCACAGTATCATGTCTGTTTATTCTGTCATATTGACTATTTTGAAATCAAGGAAAAAATGAATTTATGTAAAACGCTCATTTACTCTATTGGATTACGATCAAAAATGATTTTTAGTTAGAGTTGTTCTTTTCGAAATCTGCAGTGCAATATATGTAGTAAAATATGTCATTTTGGGGACAGCATTTTTGTTCAAATGTTACCTTTAGATTATTATTATCCACAATGAAAATAATTCCTTTTCCAAAGCCTAGATTTTTCATGGAAAGTAAAAGAGGTAAAGCGAATCAGAGTCAATTATGAGAGAAGTATTTCAAATACCATGAAAGGATACAGAGTTTTTCAGATCTCACAGTGTAGCACCTACGATGTCAAAAGACAGATAAGACTTAAAGACTCCTTAAATCCGTGTTATATGGTAGCACAGTGGTAGTCCTTACACGGAAGTGGAGCTACAGCCCTCATCTCACCTTATTCAGAGTGCTTCTTTTATATAATTCATACATGAAGCTGACTCTGTGGGCTAGGAGTTCATATCCTTTCCTTCTCTCCCCCAATCCTCATCTTTTTTTCTTTTTCTGAGATTGTTAAATAAAAATAAATATAATGGTCAAAGTCAAAACGGGAAGGGATGTATCCTAGAATAAATCACAGGCTTTTTTTCAACTCTTAACACTACCTCGCATTGTCTAAAAGGACTAGCAAGTCAAGACAAACACCCACAAGCAGAATCAATGGCAAATTGGTGAAAAGTAAGGATGGATACTTTCAGTGACTACATTTTAAATCTATTCAGGGAACAGGGTATTGTTTGAAGTCAATATTCTTACCATAAATTCCTTGCATATTTGAAATAATTAGGAAGACAAAAGGATTTAGATTTTCTGTTTCTTTGAGTTTCAGTTAACTTGAAGCCTGTTAACTCATATTATCTTAAGTTCAATTGAAGTGACTGTTTATTGTTTGTAAGTCACAAAATAAAAATTAGTGTACTGGATTAAAACAAAAACAAAGGCAATATATGTAACCTAAACATTTGTACCCCCATAATATGCTGAAATTTAAAAAAAAGAAAAAAAAAACGAATATAAGTAACCGGAAAATCGTTGTAATACATAATCCCAGACTCTATGTGTGATCAGCAAGGAGGTGAATTTTGAGCAGACTGATGAAATGGGATAGAATGGCAAATGTAGCTGTCTCCCAAGCCTTATCTCATTCTTTACCTGTATTTCTGTGCCTCAGTAATGATAATCCAAATAATAACAGTCAATTATTTACAATGTGTTTTAACATAGATTATAGCATGTCCTCAGAATAAACTTGTAAATTCAGTACCATTCCATACCTCAAGCCATAAAACTGAGACTTTTTTAAAGTGACTTGGCCAAGACCTCGAATTTGTATCCGCTGAGTCAAAATCCTCTCCTCTGTTTACTGCTGTCTCCTGTCTTCTGACACTTCTGTTTTCTCTTTTCAAACCACTTGTATCTCCTTTTTCCTCTTTCATAATACCCGTAACCTTATATCCAATTCCTAGATTTCCTAGTTTATAGCCATAATCAACACTGAACTAGACATCTTCTGTATTCCTTAGCAGGCTTATTGCTTTCGGGAGTGATAGATTGTTCAGGTTTAGAAGTAATTTGGATTCGAAACACTACTTCAGAGATAGTTTATGGGTTTTTTCCCTTTGTTATTCTTTCCAGTTTCTCTTTAAACTTATTTTAACAGATAATCCTTATTTAGAAATAAATCATGTTCAGTTCAAATTTTTTAAGATTGTCGTTGACTCTTAAAAAATCTTTCACCATATGCTAAAGGAGAAAAAAGACTGTCTAGTTCAGTGATTTGGGATATGACTATGCTTTTAAAACAAATTAAATTTGTTTTATTAAATATATTTGGGGTTGAGAGTTCAGTAGACAATGGTCAGCACTTTATTTCAAACTGTTTAATGGAACTACATAAATAGATCTAATAGTAAAGAGCACTTTCCTATTCTTCATAGTAATTCCACCTACTGCTAGCCACGTGGAGGTCATTAAAATATCCAACTTCATTGTATTCATGGAAGGTTTTAAACACAAATATATTTCTTAAATGTAGTCTTTTTTAAAAAAAGACTGGTATCCATTAATAGTATTGTTCAGAAGATATATCAATGAAAATATTCTATTAGATATCTTGTAAAATTATAAAATAAACTTTGAATTCACCTGAACAATCCATTCTGTGAAAGTTTATTGATGTCTATGAAATCCCAGGTAATATGCAAAGGCCCAAAGGAAACATAAAAGAACTAGAGAAAATCCTTCTACTAAGGAGGAAAGTCTAGACCAGTGTCTTTCAGAGTGTGTACCTCTTTCCACAGCATCCACATCATCTGTAGAACATGTTAAAAATTCAGATTCCTGAACCCCTCCCCAGATCTTCTGAATGTAATCTGCAGGTGAGATTCAGGAATCTGCACTTTTATTTATTTATTTATTTATTTCAAAATATCTTGGGGGTACAAATGTTTTGGGTTGCATGGGTCACTTTTCTAATGCTTGAGTCAGGGCTGTAAGTGTGCCCATCACCCAAATAGTGTTCATTGTACCCGTTAGGTGGATTTTCGCCCATCCCCTCCTCCCTTCTCTCCCCCGCTTGATTTCCACAGAGTTTTACTTCCCTCTGCACATGTGTGTTCTTCAGTTAGTTCCAACTGAATAGTGAGTACATGTGGTGTTTGTTTTTCCATTCTTTAGAAACTTCACTTAGGAAAATGGTCTCTAGTTCCATCCAAATTGTTGCAAAAGGCATTAATTCATCCTTTTTTACGACTGAGTACTATTCCATGGTATACATATACCACATGTATATATCCATGTAGTATATACATATATACATATCCACTCATGAATTAATGGACCCTTGGGTTTATTCCACATCTTTGGAATTTTGAATTGTGGTGCAATAAACATTCAAGTGCAGGTATCTATTTTTTTTTTTATTTCAGCATATTATGAGGGTACAGAAGTTTAGGAGGCAAGTTGCCCTTGCCTCCTGCTGCAGATATCTTTTTGATGAAATGACCTCTTTTCATTGCTGAATCAAATAACAGTTATACTTTTAGTTCTTTGAGGAATCTCCATACTGTTTTTCATAGAGGTTATACTAATTTTCAGTCCCAAAAACAGTGTATACACATTCCTTTCTCTCTTCATCCATGCCAGCACTAATTGTTTTTGGACATTTTAATAACAGCCATTCTAACTGGGGTAGGTGATATCTTATTGTGATTTTAATTTGCATTTCCCTGAGGATTAGTGACATTGAGTATTTTTTCATATGTTTATTGATTATTTGTCTATCTTCTTTTAAAAAGCTTCTGTTCATGTCTTTTGCCCATTTTTTTATTATATATAATTTTTATTAAAGAGCTATATAAGTATACTTTTTTTACATTATATAAAATTGTTTGAAAAAACTTTAAACAAATTAAATTTAGCTGAGTGTATTTCAACAAAGAATAGTTCATGATTTGCCCCCTTTTTAAAGGGGTTGTTTGTTTTATCCTTGCTGATTTGCTTGGGTTCTTTGTAGATTCTTGTTATTAGCCCTTTGTCAGATGTATAGCTTGTGAATATTTTCTCCGCTTCTGTACATTGTCTATTTGCTCTTTTGATTATTTCCCTAGCTGTGCAGAGCTTTTTAATTTAATCAAGTCCCATTTATTTATTTTTGTTGTTGCCGTGATTGCCATTGGGATCTTCTTCATAAATTCTTTACTTAGGCTGATATCTAGAAGAGTTTTTAACCACATCTTCTTCTAGAATTCTTATGCTTTCATGCCTTACATTTGAGTCTTTTATCCATCTTGAATTGATTTTTGTTAATAGTGAGAGATAAGGGTCCTGTTTCATTCTTCTGCATGTGGCTATCCACTTTTCCCAGCACTATTCATTGAATGGAGCTTCTTTTCCCCAGTGTATATTATTGTCTGCTTTGTCAAAGATCAGTTGGCTGTATGAGGATGGTTTATCTGGGTTCTCTGTTCTGTTTCATTGGTCTATGTCTCTATATTTATGCCAATACCATGCTATTTTGGTTACTATGGCATTGTAGTATAGTTTGAAGTCTGATAATTTGCCTCCAGATCTGTTCTTTTTGCTTTAAGATTGCTTTGAATATTCAGGCTGTTTTCTGCTTTCAAAAGAGGCATAGAATTATTTTTTCTAGATCTGTGAAATATGATGTTGGTATTTTGATGGGGATTGCATTGAATCTGTAAATCACTTTGAGTAGTGTGCACATTTTAACAAGTGTTGATTCTACTGATCCATGAGCATGATATGTTTTTCCATTTGTTTGTATCATCTGTGATTTCTTTCCTCAGTGTTTTGTCATTCTCTTTGTAGAGGTCTTTCATCTGCTTGACTAAGTATATTCCTAGGTATTGTATTTTCTTTGTAGTTATTGTGAATGGTATTGAGTCTTTGATTTGACTCTCAGCTTGAATGTTATTTGTGTATTGGAATGCTACTGATTTATGTACATTGATTTTGTAACCTGAGACTTTGCTGAATTTATTTATCAGTTCCAGGAGTCTTTTGGTGGCATCTTTGGGGTTTTCTAGATATAAGATCATATCGGCAGCAAAAACCAATAGTTTGCCCTCCTCTTTCCTGATTTGGATACCTTTATTTCTTTTTCTTGCCTGATTGCTCTGGCTGTGACTTCTAGAACTATGTTGAATAGAAGTAGTGACAATGGGCACGTTTGTCTTTTTCCAGTTCTTAAGCGGAATGCTTTCAACTTTTCTGTATTCAGTATGATGTTGGCTATTGGTCTGTCATATATAACTTTTATAATTTTGAGATATAGTTCTTCTATGCCTAGTTTGTTGAAGGTTTTATCATAAATTATAAAATACACTTTCAATTCACACAAACAATCCATTCTATAAATGTTTATTGATGTCTATGAAATACCAGGTAATGTGCAAAGTACTGAAGGAAACATAAAAGAGTGAGATAAAATCCTTCTACTAAGGAGGAAAGTCTAATCCAGTGTCTTTCAGAGTGTGTACCTCTTTCCACAGCATCCAAATCATCTGCAGAATGTGTTAAAAATGCAGATTCCTGAACACCTCCCCAGATCTACTGAACTGTATTCTGCAGGTGGGGATTCAGGAATCTGCACTTTTAATGAGTCACCCAGTGATTCTGAGGAGAGGTACCTGTATATCAAGAAGACAGACCCAAAAATGTATAGAAGTACAACACTGTGTGATAATTATTCTGATAAAATTGACATTGATAAATACTTAATTTAAATTTATGTTCCTAATGAATATAAAATGTGAACATGTAACCTAATATATGGAGTGAGGATGTGGATAAATATTTATCTACATTTATATGTCTTAGTTGCTTTTAAGTTTTAGCAGAAATTAAACATATTCTAGAGATTCTGTTTTGAACTAGATATGTCAGAATGAAGTCATGTTTATAAGAAGTAGTAATAAATCTGCCATGCAATGAGGTGGAACGATAACTGTATAAATTACTCAATTAAAAAAATTCTCTTTAATATAAACTGCAACAAAAATGCTAAAGAGGTCTTAGCTTCTTATACATTTCCTAGCAAAAGCAACATCAAGTGGCTCTACTTGAGGCCAACACTACATACAGCATGATTGATTCAGATGTGCAAGAGTCTCAGGAATTTCCATCACTTCACTTTTACTGTTCTGCCTAGTTCAGCCAACTGCTCAGCTCAAGCAAAAGTGGTAGTTCACACTGGCCACAAAAGCTGTATACATAGCCCCAAGGAAAACTGTCTTCATTTACTTTTTACCCAGCACTTCAAAATAGTAAATAGAACTAAATTCCAAAAGATGCTGAACAATCAATAGAAAATGTCAAGGTAGAAAATATTGACAAACTAGTATAAATAAAACTTTTCAAAAAAATTGATGTAGCTTTCCTGTATTTATGAAGAAAGTACTAATCCCTGTAAATCAGTCACCATCATATATATGCATGCAGTACTGTAGGTCATAATAGGCATAAATAGGCAACATTGCAAAGTAAAATATAAAAGAATTTCAAGATGCTACTAGATCCTCTATTCATTTCACTCACTTCTTTCTTTTGTATTCTTTCATTTAACAAATGTTTATTAAGTGATGGTGCCAGGCACTGTCCTAGGTACTGGGGTTGTGGCCTAAAATAAGCATGCATAATTATTCCTCCCAGTTGGGGTTTATATACTGGTTAGACAGACATTTCTTAAAAATGTTAACAAATCAAGTAATAAAATAGTGCTTTAGGGAGTTTCCAAGTTTCTGTGACAGAAGAGAACAGAGCAGGGGTCTAACTTTACATAGGATTATCAGAGAAGGCTTCTCTTAGAAGGAAATATTTAAGTTCAGACCTGAAGGATGAAAAGGAGTCAGCCACAAGAAGAGCTGAATAAAGACCATGGAACAGAGGCCACAAAGGCCTGACAGAGGGAGAGAATTTTGTGAGCTAAAAGAACTGACAAGACTGACAGAACCCCAGGGATGGGGAGAATGCATGAGAAGCCGGATGGGTGGACTGAGACTTAATTCATCTAGGCCACGGTTAGTGTGCTTGGCTTCTATTCTAAATGCAGTGGGAAGCCACTGAAGGATGTTACACAGAGAAATGTGATCAGAATTACTGTTTAAAAAATTTACTTCGGATGGTGTACAGAATGAATGGCAGGTGGAAAGAAGACCAGTTGGGGGACTGTTGCTGTGCTCTGAGGAGAGATGATGGTGGCCATGGAGACAGACAGAAGTGAATGAATTCAAGGTCCATTTGATATTTTTTCTGGAAGTTACATGACATTGTTAGGAGCATCTTTTTCAGGAATAATATATAAATCCAAACTTTAAGGGTATAGAAATATAGGGAAATAGGACATAAAAATTTTGCAGCTGCTATCTTGCATTTGTTCTTCCACCCTAGACTCTGTCCTCTTTGGGGTGGTCATCACAGAACCATTTTGCCCTCGGATATACAGAAGGGGGAGGAGATGGTGCGAGTCACTCTCCTACAGGCTTTTCTCTTTGATTCCTCTCACAAAGATCTGTAAGCATTCTGGGGTCCTATAGTTATATCAGCAAATGTTTCTTGGAACCATTATGTTTCCCAGGTATCTGATTCCGACTTCTGTTTTTGACTTTGATACTAAGTTCTTATTTTCAATCAATCAACATTTTAGATTGAGAGTAAAATCTAAAACAATTTACTGAAGCTTTTAGAAACTCTAAATATCAGAATATATTATATGTATTTAGTGTATTTTCATTTTTAATATTGTATACTTGTATAGACCCTAGCATAGTTAAACATTGTTTTTATAATAATTTATTATGTTTTCCCACTAAGTAGTAGTAAAAGTAATTTTACAGCATTTACGTTTATTTATCAGATTTAATAATGCCAAACAAATGTAGCTCATTTTAAGTAATGCTAGTAGAGTAGGAAAAGCAGCATCAGGAAAAATTGGAAACCACAGAATAATTAGATTTAGACTTTCAAAGCACTTGGCTCCATATCCTCCACCCCACCCAAGGGAATAAAAGGACAAGCCATTTAAAAATGAATTCTTCTCTAAAGACTTTCCCTATTGTGTCTGTTTAGTCTTCACAGTTTTCAATATTGACAGTGAGTGTCTTTTTACCACCAATATGGCAAGTTCTTTTGAGGTAGAGAGAAATTTCACCTTTCATTGCCTTGTTATTTCCCCTCTACTGAACTATGTAAAGAAAGGTAAATGGTAAAATGGCAGCGTGTGAGATGGAGAGCCTTAGACTATTCACTACTACACAAGAGATTGTTTTCTTTTTTCTTGTGTCAGTTTATGTTTGAAAAAAAAAAATCTGCTTTAGCAACGAATTCTTCCAGAGAAGTAATTAGAAAATACATAACTTCTGTTTTAAGAGCACGTTTTCTGCGAATGGCTGCCTGCACTTACACTGATGACTGTGTAATTGTAGGTTGGTCCACAGCTAAATATATCAGATGAAAGAACCTTACATGTAAGATTAGGGATACATGCCTTTTGCTCTGCTTATAGATGATTAATACCTACATGATATGGTAGGTATCAATCCTGTTAAAATCACTACCTCTTTCCCTTCAAACTCTGTCCTCATAAATGAATTTTTGAAGCTAATGTGCAAACTACTTGTCTGTCTCAAATCTGAGCATATGAGATCATTTAGAAGTAATGTTAATTGTTGAGTTTCTGTATGTAAAGTTAAAATGTACTATTATTTCTAAATGCAATGTAGCTTCTTCAGAAGGAATATCTAGTGAGTATTGGGGGTGGGGATCATCTCTGTTAACTTTTAAAAAAACCAAAGTACATAACTTTTTGTCTCTTGGAATGAATCCTAGAGCCAAACTCTCTTAAGTAAATAATGGTTTAAAAGAATAAATGTTTCACAAGTAATGGTGTGATGGATTGTTACTGTATGTGTATTTCCCTGCAAAGCTAGTCAAAGATATTTTTCTTACTGACTCTTTAATCTTAGTGAAAAGGCTTGAGCAGGCCCCATAGGAGTCCTATTTTCTCTTAACGTGTTTCTACATGCTGCTTCTCTTTACCAAATTGTAAGATATACTCATGTTTCCTACACCGATGTTCAAAAAGCAATCATATTTTCTCATATTAATTATTATTTAGAATTCCCTTTTTTATAGTAGACAAAGACTATCGAGAACCTCTTTTCCCGGGGCAGCCTTCATATTTTGAAAAGCTCTGTAGATGGTGAGAAATTTAGTTATTTTTAATATCATTTTTATCCTTAAAATATTTGGATATTTAATATCTAAATGCCAAGTGAGGTCAGTCAGTTATAGGAGCAGGTGAATCTAAAAGAGTAATTGCTAACGTGATATGAAAAAGCAATGTACAACCTCCTTCATTCCTGTTCCTTAATTTCTAGGAACACACGTAGAATACCAATCAGCATGTGACCAGAGAAAGGGTTTATAATGTGAGTGTCAATTTATCATCATAAATAACAACAAAAAAAAGAGAATTTTCCCCCTAGAAAGAATACCGTTTTGAAATTAAAGAACGTTTTCTGAAGAAAAAAATTACTGTTAGTAAAAAAGTATAATGTGATAGATAATATGCTTTTATATTAAGTTTTATTTACTAGAGAATCATTATATGTTTATAGCTAAAGCCTTATGAGAACTTATTAACTGGAAAAATTATTTTCTATATGTTTTAGTTTTCATATTTGATTCATAATCCTTTATATAACAGAAAGTGACTGTTCCTAGCTCTTGGGCAGATGGACTGCTCGAGAATCAAAGAAATGAAAAACCATCTACGAAACTTTAAATACTTGCCTGCTCTTCCACAAAATCCGCTTCTTGAGTAAAGTAACTCTAGAGTCAGAACACCCATTGTATTTTTTCCTCATAGGGTTAACCGCCTACACCACATGCAACATGGCTCTGGGCCATTATTTAAATATTGCTATTATGTAATGTAGTTACAGTTCTTATTATTAGAGGCCATTTATTATTTACAGCAGGTCACTCTGTCATGGCTAGTTCACCAAAATAGATTAACCTTTAACATTTTAAATATTTAAGAGAAATTGATTTAGCATTTATTTTCTATTTAGTGTTTTTATTAAAATCATAGGACTTTATGGGCATCATTTTAATAGCCCCTGAGACCTGCTCTAGAGATGGCTTTAAGTTTACCATATTTTTTTTTAAAAAATTGCTCATTTACCAATGTAATTTTCAATTATTGTTTTTAATACAGCTTTTTTTGCTTTGGTTTGTTTAAATGTTCAATCAGTGATTTTATTTGCATTGTTTTTAAACAAAATTCAAGCCAATAGTTCAACAAAAATAAATAAGTTTCCAACTGATGGGCTAGCAAAATCATTAACTTACTGGAGAAATCAGGTGCAGATAGCTGAAAAAATATTTTTGCAGTACTAAGTATTCCTAATTTATTTTGAAACAGAAAACTATCGTCACTACTACCCCCTTTGCCTTCCTTCCTCCATATTATTATCTTTTTTAATGGAAAAGGAGAGACATTTACTTCTTCACTCTTGCGTGGACAAGCTAGTTATTCTGTCTTCCTAACTTTTGATCTGAGAACCAGCCTAATAGATGAGTAGGAGATTTGCCAGATATCACGACACACATTAATCACCAAATTAATCAGAATACTCTCAGCATACACCAGGGCAGACAAATGATTTGACCTCCTCGGGAGATGCAAGGAAAAAGAATAGGAAAAAACGCAGGTAGCCAAAAGGATTATAACTATTAATAGTATAATCAATGATTGAAGGTGCAAGTCATGCAGATTTTGGGGAGAGGACAAGTATGTTACCAACTTAATCTCTCTGTAAGCCCAGAGCAAATAAATATTTGTCAAGTGGGTTCCCCCCTCCTCTTCCCCATCTAGATGATTGTGGAGTGTAGTGTGGGCTTAAGAGTTTGAACTCTGCAGTCAGCACTGGCATTTACCACTGCAGAACCATCAGCCAGTTCTTACCTTTTTAAGTCACTGTTACATCATCTGTAAAATTGGATTTATGCAACATGTTTAGTGAGTGCCTGATATGTTTACGTACTTTTCTAGGAGCTAGGGCTTAGCAGTGAACTAAATAAAGTCTGTGCCTTCAATATCATCTACCTCATAGGCTATTGGAGGAGTCAATAGAATGTAAAGTTTAACACAGGGCATGGCATAGAGGATATGCTTAGTAGGTGTTGGATGCTTTCTTTATCTATGCCACATTTTATGTGCAAAAGCCCTGCATTAAGTATTATATGAAAAAAAAAAAGTCTATGAAAGCATAAAATCTGTCCTTTAGCAATAAAAGTCTTTTGCATGCTTAAGATATAGATGACTCTAGCTTGTAATCGCTCAGAGTAGACTCTGATGCAAGGATGTGAATGCATGTAGTTTATTTAGGAGGTTATCTCAGGAAGCACTGGTAAGGGAAGTGCGGGTGGAAAAAGAGACAGTAAAAAAAATGCCATCGGAGGGTGCATTAATGAGTACATTCCTACTGGGGACGACCAGGGCTCAGTCCCACCTGGGGGCCTCTGGAAGATGACATAGAGCACAGTCATAGAGTCATCTCCCCAAAGGGGAAAGAAACTGGGATATTTATCAACTATTGCCTTTCTGTCATTGGCCAGGAGTTGCTTCTGGGCAGTTAATTCCATGACATTTCTGGTCAGCACCATGTGCAATCCAGGCATGCTCTGAGGCCAGAGCGTGCTGTCAGCAGTCGCAGGTACTTGCAGCAGGAAGCTGGTGGCCTTTTCAGAAACAGTGATTGTCGAAGGAGTATGGGAGGGCACCAGTAGCATCTGCTACATAGATCTTCACCCAAAAACTGCAACATAAGGCAGGATGTGGCAAGATCAAAATACATAGAAACATAAGAGAAGTGTTAACTGTGCAAACATTGGGTTTATAATTTTTTTAAAAAAATAAGGTTGAGAACATTAGTATGGAAACACAACATCTGAGTTACAGCAAAGATATATATATACTTGAGAGTTTTTCTTTCTAAAAGTATTACAAGTAATTGGCACTGAGGAACATTTCAGAATGGCCCCACTTTTTGATCAGCTATTTTATCAAATTAGAACTTAATTACGTAACAACTGTATGAAAAATCAATCTTTTTTTGTTTTCCTAGTTGCTGAAGCATGTGGATACTCCAAAATAAATTGAATCTTTACATCAATTTTCCAGGAAAAGAAAATGATAAAAATCTTTGTCCTTGAGGTTCTACTTGACAGGGTCAAAAGCAATTCTTTCATTGTATTATACCATAACACGAATCAGAAAATGCAAAGATTTCAGAATTGCTCTATTTCACATATTATCTTCTTAGCTTGCCTCTGCAGCTGAGCAAGGGTGTTATTAGGCACAAGAAGTTTTCTTGAATTTTTAAATTGATCTAAAGAATTTTGTGATGGATGGTTTACTCAATTTAAAACAGATCATCTGGTGAAATTGCTTTTAGGTTAAAAGAGGGGGAGGGTTCTTCAGATTCTTCTTAGGGCAGATACTTTCAATTACCTAGTTGCATCCAGAATTGCTAAACTATAGAGTATGAAGATGCTGGGTACATTGGTAGTGAATATGATAAAAAGAGAATTCTAGAATGAGAATAGAGCAGCCGCAAAGCCAAACTTTATCTGCTTGAAAGTTTTATAGAGGATTAGTACTGACCTGAAGACTTATTTGTTTTTCCCAACCCAGCTCGTTCTGAATAATCTAAACCTTAATTAATGGTTATTGATTTGACATGAAGCTCTATGCAAATACCCAGATACCATCTGGAGTATTCTTTTTAGTTACACGTTACATGTAATAAATATTTCTCTAATAAGACTCCTTGTACCCGATTAGAAATGTATGTGGCTCACTGCCATGAAGCTTTTAGTTTAGTGGAACCTAAACCACACAAATGCAGACAAATAAAAATATCTTTTATGTATTTTCTTCATATTTTTGGTATTTCCTGGTGCAGGTTACAAACTACAGTCTCAAAGGAACACTCTCTGAAAAGTCAAGTCTTGTGAAGCCTGGCATGGTGGTGCATGCCTGTAGCCCAGCTACTTGGGAGGCTAAGGCAAGAGGACTCCTTGAGCCCAGGAGTTCAAGTTCTGCCTGGACAGCATAGCAAGATCTGTATCTTAAAAAAAAAAAAAAAGTTAAATCTCACTGAGCTTAGATGCCGCTACCTTAGGCAGAACTTCTCTGGTTACCAGATCTAAAATAGCCCCCTCCCCGCTCCTGGCTCCATACCTCTGTCACTTCACCCTGTTTAGTTTTCTTCAGCACACTCATCACTCGCTGAAGTTTTTGTTCCTTCATCTGGTTGTATGTTTATCTGATTCCTTCCACTACAATGTTATCACCACAGAGGAAGAGAATTGTCTCTTGTTCACTGCTATACCCCAATGTCAAGGACAATGCTTGCCACAGAGTAGACTCTCAATAAATTTTTGTTGAATGGATCAATGAAAGAATGGATATTAAGAATCCTCTGCCCTTGAAAATAAATATAGCATATCAAGTACCTGACTGGTTTAGGGAAGAGCCTTATCTCTTTCTAGCTTAAAAAAACTGCATTTTATTTCACTGCAGCAATAATATAAAAAACTGAAAAAGAGGCAGCCTTTTAGGAGTGAAATGTTGAGCTGTTGACCATGGATTTTCTGACAAGGGAGCGCTAAGTACAGGGATTGGGAAGATGACCAGGAGAAGACGCTCTTTGCTAGTGTGCCAGACAGCTGTGGAACCGTGTTTGGGCAGTGTAGGGAGTTAGGACTGCATGAATCAGCCTTAAGAAACAGGAGGTATCAAAGGCTCAATAAATCCTCACTTTCTTAAGACTCAGACACCCCAGTCATTCCCTGGTAACAAGGGCCTACTTACCAAGACCAGGAATAAGATGAAAATGCCATAATAGGCCACCAGAGGAAGCGACAAGCTGAGTGTATTTGAGGCAAGCACACCAAGGGACTTCCTGAAATGACAGGTCATTTATTCTTTTAACAAATATTTATTGAGCACCTGCTGTGGACCAGCACTATTTAGAGTCTAGCCTTGACCCTTCCTTCCTTCTCCTCCTACCCCAATATACCTGCATACCCCTTGCTACAGAGTCATTCTGCTTTTGACTTTATTATTTATTAGCCTTTCATGGAAAATTTGGTTTGCAAAAAGGACTTTGCTGCTATAACAAGCCTGACAAGCCTTTTCTGCATTCCTTATTAACACTGGTAGGAAGTGCTTTAGGCACTAGACAGAAACACCTATTTCACAACATAGAATAAAAGAGAAAATTGTAATGCTTTACATCCCACTACAATATTCCTTTCTGCTCCCCAAGAAGTTGGGAAGTCTCCAAGCTTATTCTTTATATTGCATCATTTATGTGCAGGCCTATTTCTTCAAAGGCAGCAGATGACCTGTGCCTTTTGGGTAATTGAGATTGAAAGTTAGGTTTCTGCCTGTGAAATTAAACTGACTCTGGTTTCTTATTTGACTGAATGTGAAGAATCTGGGCTTTAGGATTCCTTCTGTTATATTTCCCAAGTTGTGAGTGTGATACGAAGTTTTATTTTAAAACAATACTGTGATCCATGTACTTACTGACAGTAGACACTGGTTGAAAAAAAAAAAAGACAGTGTCAATCTTAAGAAATTGGATGCAGCTAGACTGTTAAACATACAAGTCGATTGCTGAAGGTATCTCATCCTCATTTATTGAACTCTCAGGGAGCATTTTATTAACCTATTGTGTTTTCAAGGTCTGTGCTGTCTTCTGCTCGGTAGGCCATTACCCGGTGGGATTGAGCCAGTTGAGATCCTTGCCTGGACTAACATCTTCTTAACCAAAATGAAAACAATCTAATATTGCCTTTTGAATCTGTTTGAAGGGAGTAATATTTTTAGAAAAAAAAAAGATAATTGAAAAGCTCTGTATTCATCTTTCTGTGCCCTGGGACATTGATTTTTCAGACGTTGTAATGTATTACATGATATTTTTTCCCGCGGACATTCATACATATTAGTGACTCTGGTGCCCACAGCACTAGAGCACACATTGCAAGCCATCCACATTTAGAAATTTCGCATGCCTTGTGGTGTTTCCATCTGACCTCAATCCATTTTGGAAATAAAATGTTCCATACACTAAGAGAAAAAAGCAGATCTTATTGGCCTCTCTCTGTCTTTCCCACCTTCCCTTGGTACGTGTGTAGGGAAGCCAGCAGCAGGCATCGTGGTTCAGATCTGCCTGGTGATACCCTGCCTCAAGCTCCATGTTTCAGTCTGCTGGCTCCCAGCCGTACTCTCCTACCCCTGTGCTCAGAGGAAATGTGAGCTTCACATTCAGCAGGTGCTCCATAGACTTTGAAATTGAATGAGGATTCAGTAAAGCTGGGCCACATCCGGTTTGAGTTACGTGACTGAACCTTCCCCGGCTTTGCGGGTGGAGGGAGGAGCAGCCAGCCGTGATCAGAGCAAGAGCTGCCCAGGGTGAAGGACAGTGTTGGACTGTTCACCTTGGGCCGCTCTCGCTGCTGGTTTCCAGCAGCCATCACGACAGCTGGCTTGGATTTAACTCTTCGACTTGTATGTGGAGTTGTGTTTTGTATAATAAGTTAGAAAATGTTTTCTGCATTCCTGTTTCTGTCCAGCACCTTCCTCCGGGGCAGTGCCGCCAGCTATGTCTCGCTGCTTCCTGCTGCTCAAGTTCATTGCCTTCACCTATGAAAATCTATTGAAAGAGCTGATCAATACCAACTTTTGTATTACTGATATCTTAATAATATACATGAAAATATATGGGATATATGGGAATATATAAACCAGCCACTGCCCTGTGCGTCTTTTTTGGCACACAAAATTGGAGGTGGGGGTATTCAACTTGACAATTTCTGAAGAAGCCTCAGGGACTATAACAGTCACTGTGCTATCAGAGTGTTGAAAAATTAATTTTTCCACTGGGTTGGAAATAAAAATTCAATGACCTCCGCTCCCATTCCCATTTAAATCTGAAACCTGCTATTCGAACCGTTGTGCCTTGTCAGATAAACAATGCAGTGCTGCTTTTACTCAATTTATTAATATCAAAGTCAAGCAACGTTGAGTTTTTAAATAGTTTTCCTTTCGAATTTTCATAGATAGTCAAGCTATCTATATTCTGTGGCTTTGTAATATATATATAATAACATGTATTTTTTCCAACAAGCCATAAACAAGAAAGTTCTATGGAAATAGAAATGCACTGTAAATCATGGTACTCACAGGAGCACTTAGTTCCTGGTGGGATTCTGGAGCAGTTTTCACGGCTTTTAAGGCAAAGCGGATACTTGTAGTTGTGACAAATTATACCGTGGAGACCTCTTAAATACTTAGCCGTGGTGAACATTAACCCTGTCTGTTCAACAGGTTTATTGCAAGATTAGGTACTTCCTGGAGAAAGATTCACTCTGCTTTTGGCACTGATGTAAATTTGACTTCTATAGATTTATAAAAGGTGCTATACAAAAGTCTCAATTTTCTCAAAAGTTCACTTCAGAATTTGGGGTGTGGATTTATTCATATCATAGATATCTCTTCATCGTCCTCTGAAGTTGACCATCTGAGAAATTTTCTCAGATTCGTATTGAACTAGGTTGCTCCTGTCCCTTGTGGCAATTCGTGTTCACCTAGAAATTGTATTAACTCTTTCTGGACACCACAGTTTTGCTGATTAAGTGACAAAGTCAGTCGTGCTAACACTTGCGATTCATACATTAAGATTCACATCAACAGTTTCAGTATGAATGCGATAGGCCCAGTCACTTTGGTTCTCAGTTTGCAAATTTTTCAGAAAAGAACTAATATGGCGTTTGAAATATCTCAATGCTGAGGAAGAATCACAACACTGAATAACTTTGCTGTTTTTGCTTAAATTTTAAGTTCATGTATTGCATCTGTGACATAAAACTAATCTTAAAAGCTGCTTGCACTACTTAGCTAAGTATTCTGTGTTTATGAAGCACTATACCCAGGCATTGTCCTCGGTGCCAGAGTTAAAGCACTGAATACAAGAGGCAAAAATTCTTGCCCTCGGGAGACTCGCATTCTAGTGTAAGTGAATACAGTAAATAAAATCAGTTGGTGAGTGATATGGAGTAAAATAAGGCAGGGCAGGGGGGATGAAAGAGAGTGGGGGCAGGTGCCATTTTAACAAGCAAGGCCAGAGAAGGCCTCCTTGAGAAGGGAACTCTAAAAGAAAGATCTGAAAGAGGAGAGACTGTGAGTCGTGAAGATTTGGGGGAGGGAGGATTGAGCATATGTGGGGAAGGGGATGGGAGGATAACACATACGTTGATGGAACAAGGATGAGGGCAGAGTGGCTGGAGTGGAGCGAGCAAGAGCGAGAGCAGTAAGAGATCAGATGTGTAGGTAAAGGGAACAGAGCATGTAGAGCCTTGATGGCATTGCTCCGAGATAACAACCCACAGACGGCTTGTGAGCTGGGGATGTGAGTTGATTCACTTTAAGAGGGTCACTGGCTGTTCATAAGGGTAATCCTAGGGAGACAAAGGCAGATGGAGAGGGACCAGTCAGGAGGCTGTTGCAACCATCAATAATTCAGGCTTGGACCCAGGTGGGAACAGAAGAGGCGGAGAGAAGCTGTTGGATTCTGGATTGATGGAAGGCAGAGCCAACAGTACTTGCTAGTGGACCAAGTACGGATATCCAAAACAAAGAATCCAATCTCTACTTAATCAGTACCCTACATATTTTATCTGTTTAACTCAGTGAGAGTCTATTTCTCTGTCTGTAAAAAGCACATGATACAAGCAGTGTTTGTTGTAAAGTAAGAAAAGTTTTACTATGGTGTAACAAAAATTGAGATACTACTTGAAAATTGTAATATCTCAGGTTCTATAATAGAAACCCTCCCCCAAAGTGCAGTCCACAGGTAACGCAAGCAGAGAGAGGGTCAAGTTTGAAATATAAATAGAACAAAAACAAGAGCTCATGCATGGCTTCCCTGGATCAGGAATCAAAATCTGGAGGAGGGCTGAGCAAAGATGGGTTGGTGTAGTTCCTGGGAATCAACAAAGGAATAGGACACATTCCTTATCTTTGACGAGTTTAAAGTCTCATGAAAGCACTTTGCCTACCATAACTCAGAGGAGCACTAGGATTTTGTCATTTACAAATTTGTCAGTAATGTCACTATTTCAAATATAGAAACAGGTATTGATATATTACATATAGGTAGATATTTCAATGTATTTTTAAGTGTACATAGACCAGCAATGTAGGTTCATGAATGCAAACTTACCCATATTCTTATCTCAAATTTTAGTATTCAAAAATTATTTAACTACCATGATTAGTAAGAGCAATAGTCAACTAAGAGTTCATACAAGCTACTCAAGTTTTTTGTCCATGAAAAAGTTCAGTTTGGACAGCACCCAAACTAATGAGAAGGTATTGATCAAGATTCCTTTAAAAAAAAAAATCTCTATACATTGAGTAATATAATTCCTGCAGCTCTGTTAGATTTGCCCAGAGTCCCCAGCCAGCTCTTAAAGGTACCCTTGGCTGGGTTACAACTGCCCAAGGAAGTTGGAGAGCATTTGTGTGCATACTCTGAATCACTTCTGGTTTTGCCACCGTAAGGACTCTCTCCACAGTCTCCCGAGGAGATCACCGTCTCTTTAGCGCAGGCCCCATTGCACTGGCTCTTCTCCCGCAAGGTTGCCACGGGAGCACCTACATTCCTGAGGGTCCGTGGATCTGCCTGTGCCCTCACTGAAAGGCCTCTTCACCGAGGGATGAGGGCACGTCAAACTGGCAAACCAAAAGTGACGAAGGTAGAAGACCTTAGCTGAGGATTGCTATTAATGCTTCTATGATCCTGTGCTAAAAATAAATACACATTCAAACCATTATTCCTCAGTCTGCCTAGTGGATTGTAAATTCAATAATCTGCTTGTTTCTGAAATTTTCTTGGGAAATTTTATTGCTGCTTAACTCATACAAGTTCTTGAGTTATTTTTTTCCTTCTCCCCCTCCTAGTTTCAAGCTTCCTCTAACTCATTTTGGAATAAGCCAAAAAGACACCAAATCATAACTTCTAAATCGAGCACTGAAAACGGAACTGAAGTTCATTGATTAAATATGAAAGGGAGCATCTTTAGCAAAATGAAAGCCAAGCTTTTAAATCTTCACTGAACGTTTTTTAATCTTAAACCGTCTTGGCTCTAGTTTCTTCATACAATTTTGCATATCAGGTGTTTACAGACTAAATAGTAGATGAGCTCCAAGTACACGATGTCATTTAATGTCAATGAGCTAACCCTGTTTATTCGGATCTACGCTTAGCAATTGAAATCATCTGCATAGAAGTGCTCAGTACGCCACAATTAAGAAGCGTACTTGTGAAAGGCACACTCTTGGTTCAGTTTTTTAAAAGACCATCTGTTTCTTGATATGCTACTTGTGCAGATTTTCCTTTCATCTTTCACCTTCTTTTAAAAAAAAAAAATCCACAGCTTTGTAAAGCTTTGGATATTATTTCATTCTTAGGTTTTATAGAATGCTTATTCTCTGGATTTTCAGCGGTGGTTTTACCACCATCCTCACAAGATCATTTTTAAACCCTCAGTAATCTTAGAAATTAGAACAGGAAAATAGGGAAGCCTTCTCCCACCCTGTGTTTGTTCTCTTCTAGCAAGGCGACAGTTGCTGTCAGCAACTAGTAATAACAGTTGTAATTGTTATGGTAGTGGTAGTAGTAGTAACCTATTAATATTTGCAAGTTAACAGGGTAGAATATATTCAAGGTTTACAAAGTGAACTTTTACTAATTTCTTTGAAGTGTCCCTAGGAAAAGATAAAAACGCTCTGACAGGCTGTGAAATAGGAAATCCGAAATAGGACTCTTAGACCAAAAGGTGTTATGTCTGAGTGACACACCTTTGATCATGCTCAAGACTCCATTTTTAGCATGTTACTTAAAAAATGGTTTATCATTCTGAGTATTTTTAATTCAGAAAACCATCTTCTTTAATCACATCTGTTTAAGGCACTTTTTCATTCAATCTGTTCTGAAGGTGAAGTATGATTTTGTGGAAAATGAACAGGATAAAGGGAAGAGGTAAAATATTCTTTAGTTAAATAGCACATTTTATGCCCGGGAGCCATGGGATATAGGATAGCTTATTTAAGAACTTTATTTTGTTATATAAGAAAGAAGAAAGATGTTTATATAGCCTGTGCTCTGGAATAAAAATGGCAAATTTTAGACTTGACTTCATTTAAAATGATTAAACATAATGCCTATTTATTGTTGAATTTCTTGGAGGAAAAAACAGGTCTATTGGAAATTTTCTATACCTAAATCTCTTTATTTGATGTCATTTTTATCTCATGAAACTACATAATAAAGGTAAGCAGAGGATGATGCAGCTTTGAGGAAAATTACGATGTTTCAGAAAAGAGATTGGAATAAATGGGGTAACCCTACCCCCACATGCTCGCTTAGAATGTGGATCACATCAGGTTCTTACAGTGATTTTAGTCTCAACAAAGAGCCTCCTCAACTTCTGTTCTAAATTTTGTTTTAGACTTTAAAAGCATGACCTTAAACATGTTTAGGTGGCCTTACATTTCATAAAACCTTGTGAAAACAAAGGATTGATTATTAAAGTCTCAAACCATCTAGTCTTTATTGAATAAATATGGACATAACACCTGGGATCTGGACTTCATGTTTACTGCCCCATCTCCACTACTCAGCACTGACTTAGGTGAGTTCTGTACTACACAGATCTGTAAGCAACCAGGTTAAGTTCTTATTAGACCTTCCCATCGGAAGAAGAAAAATCTATTGTCTGGAGCAAAGAAAGTATTAGACGAGCCTTTATACCATGAGAGAAAATATCTGCAAAAAGATGAAGTCCAGAGGTGCCTATTGGTAACGTGAAAATGCGGCACCAGGCTTCCTTTGTCTGCTGGCAGATGTGTAAAGATCTTTGAACCGATAGATGTTAGTCTGATTGAACACAGACAGGGAAGACAGAGGGAACTAGCAATAATGATGAAATGTTTGGGAAGTCAAGTTTGGATTAAGGTATTTTGTTCTAGCAGATGAACAAGGCAGCAGACAAGGCTAACATAAACATGACTCTCCTGCTTAGCTATTGATTTATTGTACATACCAAAATTACTTTTATTTCTACATGCAAAAATGTACATGCAGATTCTAAAATTATAGTCCCAAGACTAGATTATGGAAGAACATTGTGGCTCACTGTAAATTTCTTAGAAGCTAAGGGGGGAAAATCTCATTACTTCCATAAGTTCTTGCAGAAAAGAAGACTGTTGTATATTTTTTCCAGACTATTGATGGAAATTTTTCTTTGCATATAAAGAATAAACCAGTCCCTTATCCCAGCCTCTACCCAGTCTGGGAAAATGCTCTTATGAAATAGCAGTTCTCTAAAATAAAAACACCAAAGACATATTAACTAGGGTTCTTTTTTTTTTTTATTGTTGGCATTGAATACAAATCAACATTAAGTCCGAGTCCATTTTTAGTGTCAGATTCCCAGATCTAAAATAGGGTATACAAATAAAAAAAAATTGGCAAAAATGTTTTACTTATGTTTTATGCAGCTTGTAATGGTTGAGACTCTTCATTTAGAATTCAAACATCCCCCTCCAGATTCCATATGGAATAAATTTTAGGGAGTGCCAAAAATAATGAAGAGATGCTTGGGTCTAAGCAAATAATATATTTTAAAATTTCAATTATAGTAAGAAACTAGTTTTTTTCTTTATACAAAATATAGTTTGTTATCCTTTCCATCAAATACTAAAATGTAGTTCGGTGTTCTATCCATATTTATTTTGTAAACCATGAATCAAATAAACAGAGTATTGTGAGTTAGGGATCTTTTGGTTGCAATTAATAAAAACATCAATCGACTGATTTAAACAAAAAAGGGGGGTATTTATTAGCTCATGGATCTAAAGAAATAGTTCTAGTTACACATAAGAGTTGGAGCAGCAGTTCATAGTTGTCAGGTACCACCTCTGTTTTTCTGCAATTCTTTCCACTTTGCTTTACTCAGTATGTTAGTATTGTCCTTAGGTGGACTCTCCTTTTGATAGCAAAAATGGCTGCAATAGTTCTAGACCTAGTGCCTCATAAATACTATCCTGAGGAAAGAAAGAATCTGTGCCCCCAGCATTCCCAGAAAAATTCCTGAGGTTATTCTGGTGGGACTGGCTTATGTCAAAATGCCCAGGTGAATGGAATACACAGGTATGCTTAAGCCAATCGAGGCCTAACCCTGGAGTTAAGTATGACTTCAATCCCACCTAAGTACAGTTAAGAATTTGAGGATGGCTTGATCCTTAAAGGAAAATCTGAGTGCTTTCAGGACAAGGGAAGGAGAGTAACATCTAAATAATTAGGAGCAGCCAGCAAATATGCCCTACACCTGTATACCTAAAACGGCTACAGACTTAGCTGCCTAAGCTGAAATCAGTTGAAGGAAGTTTATCCGCCTCTCATCCCCTTTACTTTTCAGCAAAGAGAACTCATCCAGTCCCCTTATTTGGTTATTTCCAGGTAGGAATGTTGCAACCTTATCTTTTGGAAATCCACTTGTCAAAGGAGTGATCAGCAGATGCAGGGGGAGTCTTCCCCTGTGACTCTAGTACCCATCAATCCATTTAAATTGACTTTCATCTCTATTTTTCCTGCCTCTACATGTGATCATCCAATAGGCCCATTTCAATCCTGTGTGGCACATGCTCTTGTATTGTTTTCAACAGCCATAAAATTTTCCTGATTTGGCCCTAATTTGAGTTGAATTTCCACCCACAGCTGACTGTATTTACATAATGACAGTGAGTGACACTATTGCCCTGAGCAAACATCGTCCCTCTCATTTATGAAGTGAAGCCCTGAATGCTGTTCTAGACTTACGAGGGGAGGAGTCTAAGGATTAGAATGTGTCTTTCATCCCTCCCGCCCTGCGCCCCTCGTCTCCAGGACGCAGTGCGGTAAAGAGTTGATAGTACCTGCTTCACTCAAAGTTCAAAGATTCTCGAGGAGTGCTCCCTCAGGATCAAAGGAACCTAAAAGGTGACACCATCATAATTGTCATGATCATTGCCATCGTCGGCATCACCACTGTTTGTTCCCAGTTCTTCACAGTTCTCTCCCTTTGCTCCCGTATCAGAAGAAACTGTTACTTCTCTTAACCCAACCATCTGCACGTGTGATTCTCTTATGTCATCTCTTCTGCCCTGCTTCCAGACTTGACATGCCAGTTCTACATTCCCCCTACTTAGAATTGTAACTAAGGCAACAAAACAAACCTCTCTTCCTTTAATCTGTCAGTTCCACAAAAATGCCGCTTTCTCTTTCTTCTTCATGGCTACTCTCCTGGTGGTAAATAACATGGTCTGTACTGTCTTCCTCAACTCCCCTCCCCTCCCCATGCATACGTACATCCTCCTAAAGTCTCTAACCATCCAGCAAGTATGTATTGTGAGCCTGTTGTGTGAAAAGGTAATCACTGTTAAGATACAAAATAAAATGTGATCTCTGCTTTTAAATCACTTATAATCTTGCATTAGCTATTTCCCACCCTATTCAAACCACTGAAATTCCCTCTAAGAGTCTCCAGAGCCCAGCCGGACATCAGACCTAGGTCTTTCCTAAGTCCTTACACTATACCTCTGTGGAACACTGGATTCTTTGGCCAAATATGGAAGTAAGTGATAGAGCTAAAATTTGAACTCAAATTATTTGGGCACCAAAATGTGCACTTTCTTTATTATTACATTTAATTTTACTGATAATATGTGAATACATTGTCCCTTAAAAATATGTATAATGTTACGGATAAAACCGAAATTCCTTTTAGCTATCAGTCTCCCTCCCAATCCTCTCTCCCCTTCCCTAGCAGAAAACACTGTTACAGGTATAGTGGTTATACTTCCAGACTGTTTTATACATATTCATATGTATGTACCCATTGAAAATACATGATATTCTCTTGGTTTTGTTTTTCTTATGTAACTGAAATCATAGTGTAAATATCTGTCAACAACATGCTTTCTTCCTTTTGACAATATTCCTTTGAGAATCATCTGTATTGATACATATAGATCTACTTTGCTCTTTTAACTACTTTTTGAATCCCATGAAATGAAGATATTAGTTGATAAACATTAAGCTCTTTTCATGTTTCACGTTACAAATAATTCAGTGAACCTTCTTGTATGTTGTTAGCAATATATTTTCCTGGTTAAATACTAGCTCTAGACTTATTAGCTATGGGACCTTAGATGAGTCACCAAAACAAACTTAGTTTCATTCTCCTCATCACAGAGTTGTGATTAGGATTAGATGAGTTAATGTCTGTATGAATGTGCTGAGTTTCAGGCTTGGCACATAGTAAGCACTCTGTATAAAGTGAGCTGTTAATATTGTAAATGTCTGGGTCCTGAGCTGTGTTCATTTTCAGTTTAATTGCTACTTCCAAATTGCCCTCCAGAGTGGCCATATCGATTTATGCTTTCCTCAGCCGTATGAGAGGATGTCCAGTTTCCTAATTCTTGCCTGCATCTTGGATTATCAAGCCTTTTATTTCCTGTTCTGTTCAATGAAAAATATCCTCTCGGCAACATTTTAATTTGCTTTCCCTAATTACTAGTGAAGTTTAATATTTTTATGCATTTATTTGCCAGTTTTATTTCTTCTCCAAATTATTGGTAGCCATTACTCATTTTCCTATTTTTGTTGACTTTTGTCAAATTTTTAAAAAATATATTCTTGAAACTAATATTTTGTTACATGCTACAAATATTTTCTCTCGATTTGCCACTTAAATTTACCTGCTTAAACTATCTTTGTCTTTAAATGGAATTTAAATTTATAAGGCTGCCTTTATCAATTCTATTCCTTTATGTGCTTTAGACCTTGACAATTGAGATTTGAATCCCAGCTCTGCCACTTACTGACTCTGAGATCTTGAACAACGTCATAACCTTTGGGTGCCTTCATTTCCTCAGCTGTAAAATAAGAATAGTATGTGCCTCAAAGATTGTTGTAAAGTATACGAGTTAATATATATAAAGAACCTGGCACAGAGTAAATGCCCTGTGTTTTCTATTATTAAGTGCTTTGCAATCAAAAGTCAAAGAGATAGTCTCCTATTATTGTACTGAGTTTTCTTTGAAGGTTTAAGTCTTTAATCTACCTGGAATTTGTTTTTTGTATGTGAGACTGGGATCTGTGTATTTTAATACAAGGATCATGAATTTTCTCTACATCATTTATCAATATCTTTTTCCCTCTGATATAACACTTCTCATGTACATAAAATTTCCATGTATCCATAGGTCTGTTTCTGGAATTTCTTCTCTCTGGTTGTCTATTTTGTCACCAATATCATACTGTCATTACTGTAACTGTATATTTGGACTGGACATCTAGTAGATTCATCCCCCTTTATTATTTTTCAAAATTATCTTACTTATTCTCACATAATATTCTTTTATGTTAATTTTACAATCAACTTCTTAAATTTTACTTAAAAATTATGTTGGTGTTTTTGGGAAGTTGCACTGAATGTACAGACTTCTCTGAAGACGAAGGACATATATATAGCATTTAATTTTCCCACTTATAAATTGGACACAACTCTCTATTTCAGCTCTTTTATATCCTTTAATATGACTTTATATTTTTTCCACAAAGCTATTTCATATTTTGTTAGGTTTATTCCTAACATAACATTATTTTGTTTTTGTTACTAATGTCAATGGGGTCTTTTTTCTCTTATAAATTCTAACTGGCTCTTGCTACTGTATTAGAATACAATTTGTTTTGTGGATCTTATAACTGGCTAATTTACTGAACTTTCTTAATGTTTTTAATAGTTTGTCAGTTTGAGTCTCTTGTATTTTTTAGGTAAGCAATAATATCCTTTGAAAATCCTGGTCATTTTGTCTTGTTCCAATTTTTATTCCTCATATTTCTTCTTGTTTTATTGAAGTTATCAAGGACCATGAATAAATATACTGAATACTGGAAATATTAGAGACATCTCTGGCTTGTTTCTGGCTTTACTGGACACTTATACTATTGTACCATCATATCAGATGCTTGCTGTGGGTTTCAGATGGACACTTTTTAGTGGGACTCTCTACTACACCATGCATTTCTCATATTGCACTTTTGAAGACCAAAACAATTAACCTTAAAAGTCTAAGTCAGCCTTCTGCATCTGTAAAGCAGAAGTCCTAGTATATATACTTATAATTTATAAGTATACTTATACTTAGCCCCTGGTTAAGTTTTTAAAACTGTAGCATTTTTAATTTACTTCATTGGCTTCTTCTTTAGTTTTCAAAAAATATTAGGTCCAATTCTATTATTTCTTTTCTTTCTTTAACCAATTCTTTTCTTGAATTCCTTGAGTAGATTGTCCTCTAATCCCCATGGCCAGGCCCTTTACCCTTTCTGGATAACCTCCCTCCCCGCAACCCGGATCCCACACTACAAGCAAATGACATTGGAGATTCTAAGCTGCGTATATGTGAGTGGCTTGTGGTGAGGTCACTTTAGTTCGGTGTGTGTAGCTTTTCAAGAATAATTTAGTAACTTCACTGTTCTAAAGAAGCCAGATTCTTAGGACATAACCAATCTATATTATATCTATTAACCCATTTAGCAGCAACTATAGTAAGATAAATATAAACATATATGTTTACCTTCCTCAGGATTGATTTTTATCCCTGTACTGTTTAAACGTTTTTGGGAGTGGAGGACAGCCCTGGTCAGTGCCTCCAGCATGAGGCTTGCCCAATTCTGACAGCCTTCCCCAGCCTTAGTACTCAGGCCTTCTTCTCACCTCTCTTGTCTCTGCACTTGAGCTTTATATTGTATTTAGAGTCTCAGAATTCATTGGGTGAGGATGTGAAGGAGATGCTGCCATTTCTGTTATGTTTTCTTGAAAAATCCCTCAGGCAAAAAGTCCTTAATTAGTGAGAAAAGTGAGATTTTGCTATTTAAGCTTATGATACAGGATAGGCTGGGGAAATGTTTTAATTCAGGGGGAAAATGTTTCAAAGGCCTGCAGAGCTAATAGCTATTCTTTGTATTTCCATCATTCTCATTGTTACATAAGGATTTTGAAGACAATTTCATTCAACCACCTTCCTAAAGTTCCATGCGCTCATTAGGCAAGGCAGCTAATTATGGTTCGAAGCTCTCTTGGTCTAAAGAATATGCAAGTTATGTGTAGCCACTGAGCAATAAACATTGTTCACATACAGTAGGTATCATTATTTGAAGCTAATTTGACAGTCTTGAAGCACTGCGTGCAAATTGTGGTTCTTTCCATGGAAACGTGGCTCAATTGTTCTTTCTGAAGTACTCAGGATCTACTTAGAGGTGTTAATAATGAGTTTTCAAAATGGTCTAACCAGAAATATTCCCTTCACTGTGTTTTTACTCAATCTACATTGATTCACAGTATAATATTCTGTTTAATTTTGTTCATTTTTTCCCCAGAATCTCAATATAGTTTGCTCTAAACATCTATTTATGTTAATTTAAGTGTACAAGTGAGACCACGACAGGTTCAGTTAATCATAGTTAAGAAAGAGGCAAAATCTATCCGACGGCCACTTGCTATGCGGCAGCCAGCAAAGGTGTGCATTGGCACAGCAGAAAGAACCATTTCCGAAGGGGATCGCTGTCCCAGATCTGCAAGCGTGAGGCTATTGGGACTTTCAGTACAGCTCAAGTTCCCAAACTGGCATTTAACACCCTCCTCAGAAGATCGCACACTACACTTCCCACCCTGATGCTGACTCTTTCTCTCCAGAGATTCGTGTGCTCCTTTCTGTGCTTGTTGAACTCAATTCTACCATGTGCATTCCCACCGCAGGGCCCTTTCTCCCTGCCCCGCTCCAGGATGCCCTCCCGACACTGCTCAGTCCCCTGTGCCCCACGGCTCGGCTCACAGCTGGCTTCTAAGTCTTGACTACGCCAGCACACGTGAGATTCTCCCTACCTTTGAAGCCATAACTCTTTATAGAGAATTAATTGTATACAGATTTTTGGTCATGTATTTCAGTTTTTATATAGGTCATTTTCTCAAATGGGCTCAAATTTCCTTTATGTTTGAATATATGGACATTTTCGGCTTTAAAAATGACATATTTTTGTGTCTCCCACCCAACCTATTCTTTCATACTCCAGTGCCTAAGAATTGTACCTGGAAATTAGTATTCATGGTTGCTTATAATCATTTGCTGAAAAAATAAGTGGATTTCTCTGCATGTGAGAAACAGTACTTGAATATTGGTGAAATTAGCAAATAATCTAATTATGACTAAATAACCAAAATATGTGAGAATTAATTCTTAGCATATGGCCAAGTAGAATCATGTTGGTTATTTGTTTGTTTGGTTGGTTCTATTTGGTTTGGTTTGTTTGTTTTGTTTTGTTTCACTTTGAAGCGATATTAGTTTGCAGCTCTGCTGAGCCAGGCACTGTGGTGGGCTTCCACAGGTGTTTAGTACTGAGCTTGTATGTATATATTTGTGGCTGTTGCATAAGGTCATTCACAAAGCACAAAGGACGTCTATAAAGTAACGTGACTGACCTTTAACCAACATACCAGAACTTCCCTATTTATCGCCTTCAAATTCCCTATTTATCTCCTTCGTCATCTTTTGAGAATATTCCTTATTCGTTACACTGTAGTCACACTTCAGAGATCTTTCTAGGGTGTGTGAAGTGTAAATGGATGATATAGTCAAGGAGAGGTAGAGGACAACAGGGTAGAAAGGTGGAAATTCGCTATTAATATTTTGTTCCATTCATCAATGAATTATTGTACATGTCATGAGAGTTTTATCTATTTTACTAAGATGTTAATTGTGATTTGAAAGTTTGACTATATTTTTAAGTCTGACTAGGAAACGTCTGCCCTTGCATTTCAGGATCACATTACTTCCCATGCAGAGTGGAAACTACTTTAGAGATATGCCTAATTGAAAGAAAATTAAGTTTAATGTAACAGTAGTATTATAAGTTACCTAAGTATGGCATAATATTATGGATGTGTAGTTTCTTTGTCTTGTTCAGACTGTTTAAATGAAAGGTTATCCCACTCCTTACTTGCTTTTAAATCTTTTCGGTTACTTAGTTTACTATTCATAACAATTCATATTTATTATCCATGGTCCTAGACATGTTCTCCCAACTCAAATCTTTCTGCCTTCTTCCCTTTATAAGCTTTATCTGATTTTCCAGTGGTATGAGGTGAGATGTTGGGGTCTGGTATATTCAGACAGAGCAGGACTTCAGTCCTGTCCCTGCCTCTTATTAACTGTTGTCCTTAAATTGTTCAACATCATCTGAAGTGTTGCCTCTTCATTTATGTGATACAAATAGCATCTATATCACAAGAATGGGATAAGGATTAATTGTATAAATGTATAAAAGCAGTTAGCATGTTGTTAGCACATAGTAAATATTTGTAAATTGTCACTTCTTTTAAAATTGTGTTCATTCATAATGCTTTTCACAATATAGTGGGTGCTATATTGCTTTACCTCTCAATTTACTTTTATTTAAAATAGTTTTTTAAATTTTTAATTATTATGGGTACATAATAGTTGTATATGTTTATAAGATACATGTGATGCTTTTATACAGGCATACAGTGTGAATTAATCAAATCAGGTAATTGGGACATATATATCACCTCAAGCATTTATGATTTCTTTGTGTTAGAAACATTCCAATTTTACTCTTTTAGTTGTTTTAAAGTATACCCTAACTTATTGTAGTCACCGTTGTGGTGTCACATATTGTTCATTCTATTTAACTAACTATATTTTGCACCCATTAACCATTCCCACTTTATCTAAACCCCAATCCCTGCTATGCTTCCCAGACTCCGGTAACCATCATTATACTCTCTGTCTCCATGAGATCAATTGTTTTTAATATTTAGCTCCATATGAGTAAGAACATGCGAGATTTGTCTTTCTGCATTTGACTTATTTCACTTAACATAATGTTCTTAGTTTCGTGCATGTTGTTCTTGCAAATGGCAGGATTCCATTCTTTTTCGTGGCTATGTAATATTCTATTTTGTATATGTACCACAATTTCTTTATCCATTCATCCATTGATGAACACTTAGGTTGATACCAAATCTTACTAATATGAATAGTGCTGCAATAAACATGGGAATGCAGATACCTTTTTGATATGCTGTTTTCCCCTCCTTAGGATATACACCTGGCAGCGGGATTGTTGGGTCATATGTAATTCTATTTTCAGTTTTTTGAGGAACCTCCATACTGTTCTCCATGGAGGTTGCATTAATTGACACTCCCACCAACAGTGTACAAGGGTTCCCCTTTCTCCACATCCTTGTCACCATT